>VKOC01020975.1:0-18699 GCA_009364415.1 Spea multiplicata | reverse complement strand
GGGTACAGGGTGTCCCGTCACACATGCATTTTACCACCAGACTTTCTGTATGCAGTAGTATTTTTTTGTGTGTATTTTTCCTACACACGTTGTACTTTAGGTATAAATTTACAGCTCCTGGTATATGTCACTGTCACATAACACCCTAATATGTGTTCAGCAACATATCCTGAGTACAGTTATACCCCACATGCATGGATTTGTCAGATTGTTTGGGGCTAAAAGGCCACAAATGGGACATGTGCATTTTTTAAATTGGAAATTAGACATATGGTCATCCTTCCACGTGTGTTAGTTGGGACATTGTTGAACCCGGCCAATTCAATTTACCTCATCATGGGGTAGACACCCCATGGGCATTTAACATGCCAGTTTTTTTACTTTTTCCATGCGAGAATTGTTTTAAAATAAAGCGCTAATTTTAGGACTTGCTCATAAATATATATATATTTTTGGCTTTTTTTAAACATTTTTTGGAACTGGAAGGTGACATCAGTGGGGAATTATTTTTACATGTTACCCTTTTTTTTAGTCAAGTCACCTTTATTTATAAACAGAGCAGCGAGGTGTAATCACAGCAGTATAAGATATACATACAGGTATGTGACAGTGAAATACCAACGTACAGCACATCTGAGCGAGGAGAGAAATGTACAGGAAAAGGATACATACTGCAACAGAATAACTCCATTATCCCAAAATAAAGTATGACGTTGCTCGAACAAAAGTGACAAAATGAATTGTACAATCAGAAATAACAGCAACACAGTAAAACAAACAGGACCCCGTATCAATGAAATAACGGAGGAAGAGAAAAACTCCCACGGAGCTGTATGAGTCCAAATAACAGTTGTAGGTACCACCGCAACGCCGGACAACAGAGCGACGAAGCGGGGACACCAAACATATGCTGAATACAGTAAACAATGAAAAAGAAAAAAAAAAAACAAAGGAAGGAGGGAAGAAAAGATGAGGTCTCCCCCACCAGGCAGGCGACACGGACAGACACAAAGTGGCATGAGAGATGTGTGACGAGGCAACACGTAAAAAGAATGACAGTGGCCGAAACTAAATAAGGTGAGTCCGGGTAGCAAAGAACCCCTCCAGCTCGGAGGCTGTATGTGCGTGAAAGCCGAGCATGGGGATCAACAGGTGGATGGGGGTGGAGACTGAAAAATGGCTGTGAACCTAGGAGAGGAGAGAAATTGGTGCCATGGTAGCCATTTAAGATCATTCTAATCGCTATTAAATCTTCCATATTACATATGTACATAACCTGTTTCAACCAAGCGTCGAGAGGCGGAGGTTTGTCAGAGCGCCAAAATCTGGGGATAACAGTTTGAGCCGCATTAAGGAATTGAAAGGTAAGTGTACGTTTATATGTGCCAAAGGACATGGAGGTGTGATGTAGCAGGATTAGTTCAGGGGTGAGGCGGAACTCCGGGTCTACGATCTCCCCAATGACCTCCCCTATCTTACCCCAAAAAGGACGCAGTAGTGTGCAGGCCCACCAGATGTGGAGATATGTGCCACGATCTAAACCACATCTCCAACACAATGGGGATACTTGGGGGATGAAGCGATACAAATCCACGGGGAGCCTGTACCATCTAGACAAAAGCTTGAAAGCAGTTTCCTGCGTTTTACTTGAGATGGAACCCCTGTGAGTCAGAAGGACCATGGAGTCCCAATCCTCTGACGTGAATGACATGCCCAGATCGTGTTCCCAAAGCTTGAAATAATATGGCTTATCAGGAAGGCGTGACAAAACCACTATGGCATACAGTCTGGAGAGGAGATGGGCCGGCTCCGAACCAGTGTCGCATAGCTGCTCGAGAGCCGTGAGCGGTCTATGGTTACCATTTTTTTTAAACTTTATTTTTTAAAAAAATGTTATTATTATTTTTACATTTATTTTACTAATCACATTGTGAAACATAGCATTTCTGGCTTATAGCAACTGAATTGTACGTAAACCCAACATTGCATGTATATATCTGTAAAAATACATGCAAACTTAGCATTAAAGGTATTGATTAAATAAACAATTCACA
This sequence comes from Spea multiplicata, assembly GCA_009364415.1. Taxonomy (NCBI): domain Eukaryota; kingdom Metazoa; phylum Chordata; class Amphibia; order Anura; family Pelobatidae; genus Spea; species Spea multiplicata. The sequence continues at coordinate 16,645 of VKOC01020975.1, read as the reverse complement.
GAAACCTAAAATTGTAGGAATAGATCACAGGTTGCACACCCCAAAGACGATCCTTGGGACCCATATTACACACATAGAACTTGCCCAGCACCCAGATCACACGCCATAAAGGAAACACATGGCCAGTCAGAGTCCCGGGTTTCCTAAAAGCAATGGCTATATTGTGTAAAAGCAGGATCAGCCAATACCACCCAGGGTTGAGCCCCAAGGATCAAATGGTCTGTACTATAAACAACCAGGTTAGATCCAAAAATGAAATCAGGGAGCAAACTAGAGGCTCCAGGGCTACAGAAAGTCACGTAGTCCAAAAGGGATAGCTGGAGTTCAGGTACACGATGTAAACAAATTGGTAAAGCAGAGAAAATGCTAAGGTATAGGCACCAGCTTACAGCTAAGCGAAATTAAAACTAAACACAGGGCATTTACATTTGAATCTGTCGCCCTCTGATGATATCACTATGTACAGCCACACCTCCTGGAAGAACCCTGCATTAGCTGTGTAGTAGAGTGGAGATGTGTTGCCATGGCAACAGTATAACTGAGGCGACACCTCTCCCTCTGTCTGCTGATGGAAGGGCGTAAGGGCAAGAACTGTGACAATCACACACACATAGGACTTGCCCCAGCACCCAGATTGCACACATAGGACTTGCCCCAGAACTTGGATTGCATACAAAGAGCTTGCGCCAGCACACAGATTGTACACAAAGGACTTGACCCAGCACCCAGTTTGCACTCATAAGATTTGCTTAGGGATTGCATCTACAGCACCTGCTTGCATTTAGACATATCTGCCCTAAAATACATTGAAAATGCTCTCTCTTTTTCCCTTTCTCCCCTGTTTCATCATCTCTCTTGATTCTTTATATCTTTTTCCACTTTCTCATTACCCCTTCGTCTTTGTCTCTGCCCTTCTCTTTGGTCCTACCCTTTGTCTTTATCTCTTCCATTTCTCATTACCTTCTGTAAAGTTGTAAAGTTGTTTGAGTAGGGCTCTCCTTACACTAATTGATACGTTATATACACATTGTTAAGTCATGTTTACCTATTGTTCAGCACTTCCTTTCTATTTGATCACTCTTATATTCTTTCTCTCTCTCCCCTTTCTCTTTATCTGTCCTTTTTCCCATTTCTCTTTATCTCCCCTCCTTTTTTTACTTCACCTTTTTCCCTTATTCCAACCCTTTATTTCCCCTCCTCTTTCTCAATATCTCTCCTCCTGTATCTCTCCCTTTTCATCCCTACCATTCATTTTTCTCTTTTATCACCCCCCTTTTCCGATCCCATATCATTATCCCTCCCTTTCCTCTTTTTCTCTCCCATTTCTCACTGTCTCTCTCCTTTCTCCTCATTTCTCATGATCTCATTTCTTTTTAATCACATTCTCCATTTTCTTTCTCTAGCTATCCTCCCCTATCTATATTCTCTTCTTTCTCTTTATCTCTCTTTGTCCCCATTTCTCCTCCTTCTCACTGTCCCTCCCCCTACTCCCAATCGATCCCTCCTTACTCAATGTCTCTCCCCATTCTCCCAATCTCTCCTCTTTCACATTATCTTCCCATTCTCTCTATCTATGCCTTTTCTCTCTCCTCCTCGTTATCTCTCCCCTATATCACTTCATATCTTCATTTTTTTTACTATTTATTCTATACTATTTATCTCTCAACTTTCTCCCCATCTCTTACCTTCCTCAAGTTCTATGGTGGAAGGACAAGGTCTGTTCATATAGACCGTTGTCTCAGTGCTCTATAGTGGTATGCACAGCTTCAGTATTGAATGCTGTGATATAACATTTCTCTAGATACATTAATAAAATGCATTTGCCTCGATAACCCCTTAAAAGACCTTATCTGACGTGATGACGTGACGCGGACATGCGCGCCTCCGTAGCATGCTCCGGTACTGGTAGACTGCTCCCTACCGCGAGTGATCCCGCTTCCCACGGCCGGACAAGCCCGGAGCCTTTGCTGGTCATCCAACTACTGCCTATTGCCATCCGTTCTCCGCTCACTAGCCGCCTGCCGCTAACTGCCTGTCGCCCCCCCGCGTGCCGTCAGCTGTCTCCCGTCGGATTCAACCTGCTGGATGGTGTTCAGGGTAGGATTTGGTCGGGTGGGACACGTGAGAGGGGACGGGGGGAGTGATTTCGGCGGGTATAGTTGGCGGGCGGTGAAGCAGCGCGGAGTTCGGGGCTTGAGTGGATTTTTGGCCTCCTTTCCGTGCGTATAGCACGGTCTTGCACAGGAGACCAGGCGTTATAACGCCCTGATGATGGGCAAGGCCCTTGGAGCTCAGTAAGGAGAGCACCCAATAATAGGGCTCTCTCCCTTAATGTTTTAGATCGTGCCGGCTGGCTGGTGGTTGCATAATACATAAATAGAAACCAATGAGAAGAATGAAGATAAAAGAACAAGTATAAATATAGAGACAAATATTAATTTGGATTACAATTTACAGATCGTAACCTACTGCAACATATATCAACAGACTTAAGAGACTTATACTCAATACCATTTAACAGCAGCTTAAAAGGAAACGTATTAAGAAGCAGTAACAAAATTGAATCAATTGAACCTCACTTGTTTTTTTGTTTTTTTTTCTTAACCAAGATTAATTGCTGTGATCTTGCTGAGTGCCTGACAATTGCTCTATTATATACATTTTGAAGATTTAAAAACTTTAGAAAAAAGAGAAGAAGTAGAGAAAGATTGCAATCGGTATATCTGGCCACAAATATAATTTGACTGTGGTGGTAACTGCAGGAGGGAAGAAAGAAAGTTAAAGGAAGAAAGGATAAAGAATAAGAGGGCAATATGGCCCCTAAGAAAGATAAAGAAAAAATTGTAGACAAAACAAAATCAATTAATACTTTTTATTCGCCAAAACGTTCTGAACTAGAAACGTCCAGTACAAGGAAATCTTCTGCTGGAAACACCAGAGAAAGAAGATCTTTCCCCCTGGAGCCCAGGGATATAATAGTTCATAACCCACCTGAAGAAGAAATTCTACCTCAGGAGATTACTAATCAGTCATTAGGCCTTATGTTCGACTCATTATACAAAAAATTGAAACAAGATATGGATAAAAATTCTGCGGACCTAAAGAAAGAAATTGAATATTTAACGGAAAAAGTGGAACTTCAAGCAATCCAGCTTAATCAAATTCAAGATGAAAATACGAACCTTAGAAATATAAATGGAGCAATGGACAAATGAATTAACCTTTTAGAGAACAAGGTGATAGAAATCGAAGATCGATTAAGACGAAAAAATATTCGCCTTAGAAGAATCCCGGAATCTGTCGGAAATGATCAGATGTATATGTTTTTGGAGCGCTTTTTTAGTTCATTTATATCTGTAGAGAAACTTGGTTCGTATTACATAGAATATTTTCACAGACTAAGAAAACCCAAAGAAGTGGACCCGTCATCTCCACGGGATGTTATTTTAAGATTTGCAAATTTACAATTAAAAAATTTTATAGTACAAAGCTTTAGAAAAAATCTGAAGTCAATCCCCCAACCATATAACGATATCAGACACGCAAGAAAATTTTTTTTTCATCTGACACAAATATTGAAAAAAAATGGGGTTAGATACAGATGGTCATTTCCTATAGCAATAATAGTTTCCTACAAGGAAAACTCGTACTTATTTAAGGACCCAGAGACACTTCAAGAAAAGATCACATTATGGAATTATGAACTAAATTTTTTTTTTTTTTAATTGGAATATGATATCACGAATTGCACTTTGCCACTTTCCCACTATGCCACTTTGCCACATCTACATTTACATTGAGTATATGGATATATGGGCTTGACTAAAATAGTTGTTAACTACAACTTGGATAGTTATACTTAATATAGCATGTACCTATTTAAGTGTATAGAATAGGCGGTAATTATATCAGAAAGTATTATTTATGGTACCTGACTAATAGACTTTATTCACTAAAGCACACGGAAGATAATAATTGCTTTTCTCTTTTTGTAAACTTTTAATATGTTTTAGTTAATATTGTCACTTTAATTTAATACTGTCACTTAAATAAGGTTTTTGCTTATACTTGTATTGATAATTAAGTGTTTCTTTTTTTTTTTTTTTTGTAATTATAATATGATATCACGAATTGCATTTTGCTATATTTACACTTACATTGAGTATAGATACACGGGCTGGACCCAAATAGTTGTTAACTATAACTTGGATAGTTTAATTTAATATCGCATGTACCTATTTGACTATATAGAATAGGTGGTAATTATACTAGAAAGTATTATTTATGGTACATGATTATTAGACTTTATTCACTAAGGCACATTGAAGATAATAATTGCTTCTTCCTTTTTGTAAATTTTTAATAGGTTTTAATTAATATTGTCATTTTGGCACTTTGACACTTTGAATAAGGTTCTTGTTTATATTCGTATTGATAATTAAGGTTTTTTTTTGTTTGTTTTTTTTTTTTTGTCCTCTTCAGCTACTATTTACTATGCAACTATATTTATTAATCACCTAATGGAAACGGGGGTATAGATGTTAGTATATTATAACGGATTATATAGAGATAGTGGGGCAGTCTACCCATGTAACTGGAGCATTTCCTGCGACGGCAGCAGGATATGAGTTAATAGCTAAAGATTTGATGCTTTTTAACTCATTTGAAATGGTTAATGTTTGCTGGTGCGTATGGTGGTATTTGTGTGTATGTATTAGGGGTAGATCTATGAGATGGCGAAGGATTAGGGGAGGAAACGTCTACTCGAATGTCACTTAGAATAGCCACCCAGAACGTCAAGGGTCTAAATACACCGCTAAAAAGAGGTTGTCTATACAGATATCTGGTAGAGAATAAAATAGACATAATGTTTCTACAGGAGACTCACTGGAAGGAACACCCACAAAAATTATGGAAATTTAATAAATATAAAGATATCTATACGGCTTCCTTCCTAGGTCAAAGTAAAAGAGGCGTTGCACTTTTATTTTCCAACAAGCTTAAGTTAGAGTTAATACATGAAATAGTTGATACTAATGGCAGATACCAAATTGTCATTATAAAAATTAATGATATAACATATAGTCTGGTAAACATATACGCGCCGAACCAATCTCCTCTTAGATTTCTGAAGGAACTTTTCTTACAAATGGAAAATTATAACATTGGAACCTTAATATGCGGTGGTGATTTTAATTGTGTGATTGACCCTAAAATCGATAAAAGCTACACTCAAATAAAGAAACCAGATACACATCTTCTCGATACTTCCACACATTTACAAAAACTTTTAACACAATATACACTCTATGATTGCTGGAGAGTTCTACATCCGACTGAACGGGATTATTCCTTTTATTCAAATGTACACCAAACATACTCTCGTATAGATTACTTCCTAATGAATCCGCAGACAATAAGCCGCATTATTAAAATAGAGATAGGCTCTATTTCTTGGTCAGACCATGCGCCAGTTGTCATGGAGATAAAAAATAATGCGCTATATAAACCACGCATAAAATGGAGATTAAATGAAAGTTTGTTAAAAAGTGAAAAAAATTTAGAGTATCTTCAAAAAGAGCTGGAAACATTTTTAATACATAATGATAACAATGAAGTATCTCCAGGGACGTTATGGTGCGCTCTTAAGTGCTACATGAGAGGTATCTTCATTAAATTAGGCGCAGAGAAGAAGAAGAGAAACAACAACCTCTCGATTAATGAGCTTTATATAAAACTTTCTATGTTAGAAAGAGAAAATAAATTAATATTTGATCAAAATCGTTTACATAAAATTCTTAAAATTAGGGCAGAAATAAAAACAAGTACTTATGAAAAAGTGAACCAAGCAATTATTAAATTAAAACAAAAGTGGTATTATGGTAACAATAGAACAGGGAAGCTCCTAACTAAAAAACTACAATTTAATAATGAGAAAAGGTTAATTAATAAATTAGTAGTAGGCAATAATCAATTTTTAGACCCAATAAGTATAGCTAATGCCTTTGGGAAATACTATAATGTACTTTATAATATTCCGTCTGAGAAGGACAAAAATAAATTAGACATAGTAAAGTTTTTAGATAAAGTTAATTTACCAAAATTATCTAATTCAGATCTAAAAAAAATAAATACGCCTTTATCACTTTCTGAAATAGAAGAAACAATCAATATTTCAAAGGAGATAAAGCTCCATGGCCCAGATGTTTTTCTTCCTATTTTTATAAAAAATTTTTAAAAAACTTTATCGCCATTATTACTGAACTTATTTATCACTTCAAATAGAGATTTAAACAAATTTCCGTAGCAGATGCTCAAAGTCGATATACTTCCAATAGTGAAACCAATGAAAGATCCTACGATTATAGGGAATTATAGGTCTATATCCTTAATTAATAATGATATTAAAATTTTCTCTAAGATAATAGCCAATAGATTAAATCAATTTATCCCGAAACTGATCAATATAGATCAAGTTGGATTTGTTCTTAATAGAAACCCTGTTGATAATACTCGTAGACTATTAAATATAATACATAAGATCAGAATGCAACAGCTTGGAGCAGTACTAATGGCGATTGATGCAGAAAAAGCATTCGATAGAGTAAGTTGGGATTTTCTTGATAAAGTATTGGATAAATTTGGGATATTGGGAACTATAAAAACCAATATTATGAGTCTTTATACCAATCCTACAGCTAGAGTAATAGGACCTTTATCTCAATCCCAAGACTTTAATATAAAGAATGGAACTCGCCAAGGCTGCCCATTGGCTCCATTATTATATATCCTCACTATTGAACCTTTAGCAGCTATGATTAGACAAAATGCAGAAATATCGGGTATATCAACTCCCGGTACAGAACATAAAATATTACTTTACGCAGATGATATTTTACTGACATTAACAAATCCAATTTCATCTATTCCAGCCTTACTATGTACAATCGAAAGATACAGTAATTTTTCCAATTATAAGATAAATCTACACAAAACACAACTACTTAATGCTAATTTAACCAGTAACGAGTTAGGGACGCTAAGAAATAACTATAAATTTAACTGGAATAACAGGTCTATTGACTATTTGGGGATTAAGCTAGCCATGGATACCGAAAGCATTCTTGATATTAATTATATGAGTTTATATAAGGAGATTAGAGAGAAATTGAATAAATGGAGAAGCCTTGAAATTTCATGGCTAGGACGAGTCAATACTATAAACTCATATGTTATTCCTAAATTATTATACCTTTTTAGGATATTACCTTTAAGAGCTAAAACCCGGATGCTTCATAATTTTCAAAAACTTTTTGCTGATCACATCTGGGCTGGTAAAAAACCTAGAATATCACAACGTATACTTAAACTGAATAAGACCGAAGGAGGCATATCCTACCCAGATGTGGTAAAACTACACGAAGCAACTATGACAATGCATGCTCTTGCTTGGTTTAATCCGGATTCGAAGGTACGGCCCTGGTACGGGATTGAATTATCATATATGGCTCCTTATCAGCCATCACAAATTTTCTGGGCTAATATTAAGAGAATATTAAAATTATCGATTGATAACCAAGTAATAGTAGACGCACTGACTTCTTTGAATAAATTTAAGTGCACATTTAATTTAACGCAAGTAATATCTATGAATTCCCCTATAGACATAGCTAAATATGATATAGATAATATGGATATAACATTCTGGACTAACGCTGGCATAATCTATATATCGGATTTAACCAACAATGGAAACATTATTCCGTTTAGTGATTTGCAAATAAAATATAACATTCAAAATAGATATTTGTTTTCATATATCAGACTTAAAAATTATATATCTAAAAAGTCCCTCCTACCAGTAAACCACCAAATTAATAGGCTATTAAATAATCTACAGACAAAAGGACTGCTCTCTAGAATATTATCTTTAAGTAAAGTTTCCACCAATAGGGAAAAATTTCATCCTTTATTGAAATGGGAAAACTCAATAGGAAATGTATATGATATGGAAGATTGGCTTAAAGGGCTACTAATAGTCTTACGTAATACCCACTGTATATCATTGATAGAACTTCAATATAAAATAATGTACCGGTGGTACTTAGTTCCAACAAGAATACATAGGATATCTAAACCAATCTCGAACTCTTGCTGGAGATGTCAGAAGGATATAGGAGATATCCTACATATATGGTGGGAATGTCCGTTACTCGACTCCCTAAAGGTAAACCTCAATAACTTGTTGTCCAGGATGTTTAATATAAAACAATTAATTACTGTGGAATCCTTTTTATTTAATATCAACCTCCCGGCAGCAAATAAAGTACAACAAATTTTAATATCTCAGTTGTATTTAGCAGCCAAAATATGCATAGCAAGGAAATGGAAACAATCGGAAATAATAGAATGGAGAGATGTTGTTGCACAATGCAATTATCAAAACAGGATGGAACAAGGTTTCTATATATCCAGTGGCCAATATAATGTATATGAACAAATTTGGAAACCATGGAAGAATTTCTATAGTGCCACGGAAGTTTGACGTTCCCCTGTGGGAAATCCTTCGTCTAATATAACTTAATGTCTACCCCAAGTTTTTGTGAAGTTTGAATGTGGTATGTATGAGTGAGGAACGTAAGCGCAACTTGAGCATTTTGTGTTAAGTTGATAATTTTGATATAAGGATTATTTATCTTTCTATATATTGGAGAATGTATAGTAATTATTTCTCTGCTGTATTTTTATGATATACATGGAGGATATGATCTTTGATGTTTAAATGCAAAATCTTTTCAATAAAAAAAAAAAAAAAAAAAAAAAAAAGACCTTATCTGTACAAAATGTTAAACAATACTAATAATTATAGTTCTAATAATAAATTAATAAGATTTTTTTGTGAATTGACAATTTAATGAATTATAAGACTACAATGTGTTTACTATAATGTATAAGGTTAAAAATAATCAAAATTATATGAAAAAAATAAATACAATTACCTCTTTGTTCCACTTCTATGGTAGGCGAGAAAAGTAAAGAGGAAAAAAAACAGAAAAAAAGGTAAATATTAGTAATAAAGAATGTACAACAACAAAATATTGGTATGAATTTTAATTAAAAACAATTACCTAGAAACAATACTTATAATACCCTAACCAGACTATATAACACATATAAAATATATATAACATATATAACCAAACTTATTTTAGATTTGCTTATCTACACTGATTTAAGGTTTTTTTTAAATAGTTTAGGAGATTGTTGCCCAATAAAATGATTCAGAAGTAAACTGTAGATTTCTGCTGTTCTATTCTTACAATGGTTCCTTCCCTTACTTCCTACTTCCAAGTAGGGAGAGTATTTGTCACACTGGATGGTTCAATAACCAGTAGAACACACCAGGGAAATAGTATGTAGGCCTCTGATGAGTTTTACTGTTCACCTTTTAATTTGCTCAACATTGAAGAAACAGTTGCCCTTGACTTCTTCACTATAGAGGGGATTGAGAGAGTGATAGAGATAGAAAGGAGGTGTTAAATGTATTTGTTGCTGGTTTACTATTTACCACGTGTTACAAAATGAAAAAATAACTTATGTGTCCAGGAAGAGTGATAAACAGCTGCAGAGCTGTGGAGAAACACAAATTCAATTACACATAGTCTGAGTTTCAGCCATATTGAAATGGTGATAATAATATCAATGAAATACAGGAAAAAAGTTCAATTCAAGACTTGATAAGAAACTTTTCTGTAAACCTCTGAATTAGTGAATAATTTACAGAATACGTTAACACTTAAGTAATTTTAATGCAGGAAAAAAATCTCATTGTCTTCTGAGTCAAGAACAATAATTTATATTTTAATTTTAACTTACCTGTCACTCAAAAGACATTATATATGTTTTAAGTTGTCCATGCGGATTACAATATGTAGGACGCACCACAAGACCACTACATATAAGAATAGAAGAACACTTGAGAAATATAAAAAATTGTGTTCTCAATCACAGTGTGTCTTCACATTTTGCGTAGACATCTTGATTTTATAGGAATCTTAAAAATAAATAGATTTTGGAGAGGTGGAAACCTTATTAACAAATTGGGAAAGGGAGAAATTAAATGGAGTTATGTCTTAAAAACTTTAATACCAACTGGATTAACGAATCGTTTTGAATTATGCCACTTTTTATGACTTTATTGAAATTTTAGTGCAATATCTACTTACATACTTATATATTTTTTATTTATTTATTCTATTTTTTTAAAACCTTTTTTATTATTGCAAATATTAAAAAGACAAATACAAACATTTATATATAACATGGTCCATGTATCACAAATTAAATTTCATCTTACAGTATTGCCATTTATATCATGAGTCCCAAAAAAACCACGTCATACCGTCAAACATTATTTGGTATTAAAGTTGTTATCGGTCTTTTCTATATCTAGATTCTCTGCCATCGTTCCCAACCTAATTTTTCATTCTTTCCATTTCTAATGGAAATTTTATCTGTATATGTAACATCTCCCAGTTTGGTGCCTCTTGAATCTTTTCCCACTCCGACAACGATATATTAAGCTCTTGTTCGTACTTTCCCACAAAATTGGGCAAGGGATCATCCTCCGCCTGAATAAATACCTTATATAAAACAGAAATGCTGTGTGATAGGACGGTATCCCTCGTATGTAACAATTCAAAAGGGGGTAAACTCTTGTAGAAGATTGTGCTTTTGTGGGATAGACACAGTGTAATTCCTCAGCTGTAAATACTGAGGGGTGTGTAAGGCGGTTGGGACTATATCCTGAAAAAAAAGTAGCGAAAGGTTGGATCTTAGGTCCAAGCATGCAAGACAGCAGCGTCAGGGACTCCACAGACCCCGATAATATAAAAGCCCCCGGTTCATGCCTGGGAAAAAATCCGGGTTGTGCCGAAAGGGAGTTAGGGGCATGTTGTCAGGCGATGCCTGCAATACGCATTATGCAAAGATGCGAGGGTAGCCAAACAAAAGGGATACCTACGGCCTCCCTCCGAGCAACACTTGGATCTAGCCACGGGAGGACCTGTATTGGAACAGAGGCAGCATCTGCCTCCAAGGCAACCAACAATTTAGGGGCGGGCTGTAGCTTCACTCTAGCCAAACTACCAAAAAACCTTTTGTAGTACCCCAGAGACAGTCCATCTGGCCCCAGGCACCTCCCTGTTTTAGAGAGCATAATGGCTACTTACAATTCCCTGAATCGGAGCTTCCAAGGACTCGGAATCCCCAAGATGCTAATTTAAGGGACAGGTGTTGTGATAAGTAGCGAGCGATAGCTGACCTGCGCTTTTTAACACTGGCAGGGCAGTCTTGCTTAGGGGAGCAGTTGTAAAGGTCAGAATAGAAAGTAACAAATTACTTCTCACGGGAGAAGGCGCGTAACCCCCCAGAACAGCAAATCTGAGGTATGTACGACTCGTATGTACGAGGTATTGCGCTTCTTACGCAATGCTCTAGCTAAAAACTTCCTCGGCTTATTACCATGTTCACTTCTGGGCCTGATCATTAAGGATAGAAGCCAGCTAGCTGTGGAGAGAGGTCAGGCACGAAAAGTCATTGTCTTGCAAAATATCTTTATGGATCCCCTCCAAACTCTCTATCTGTGAATATAAATCACTCAGCCTTTGAGCATGAGCCCTCCTCCTCTCCGAACATAACTTGATCAGCTGCCCTCAAACCACACACTTATGGGCTTCCCAAACCTGTAGTGAGGGGTATCCCCAGCATCAGGTTAGTGGAACAGTACTCCCGGAGGGACACACCCATGGTCTCCAGAACCAAAGTATCAGAAAGCAATGATTCATTCAATCGCCACATAGTCTGTGTAGGCCTAAGCAGCAGGAACCTAAGGGACAACTTTAGGGGAGCATGATCAGACCAAGTAATGGAACCATAATTGGCACTCATTAAGGATGAAAAATTATAATGTGTAATAAACAAGCAATCTATATGAGAGTGCCACCTATGAGGAACATAAAACTAAAATCCCTATCCGTAGGGTGTAGAGCCCTCCAACAATCCACCAATTGTGCCTCAGTCAACAAGGTATGTATCTTTCGCGACACCTGAGCTGTACAGGAACAGGATACAGCAATGAGTGTAGTGCTTGGTTCCTTTTTTTGTGTCATTCGTTAGCGCTCTGGCGAGATCTTATGTCATTTCTCCTACTCCCTGTAGAGGGAGTAGGTGTACATGTTTTGCGTGCTGCTTACCACTAGTAGGCGTGCATGCATGGTGCGCACGCGTGCCAGTCCTTCGAGGCCTGGGTTGAAGCCTCGCGGTGGAGCTGCGTGTGCGCCCCTGGTCTCCCGCAGGTAAGACACGAGGATAGTCGCGACAGAGCCGCCTTCCCAGGAGCGACCTCTGTAGGAGCTGGTTGTTTGGGATGGTTTTTATGGAACTCTTTTACAAGAGCAGGAGCATGAGAAGCAGGTTCTCAAGAACATTCTTCAGGTCCATATCCCTTCCAATTGACCAAGCATTCTAAACGGCGTCTCCGAAGTTGAGAGTCTATGATCTCCTGTACCTCATATTCTTCTTCACCACCCTCTAGAATAAGGTCTGATGGAGGAGGATGGAGAAGTATGGGAGCTGACCAAGGTTTGAGTAGAGAGATGTGGAAGACCGGATGGATGCGACTTGAGGCTGGTAAACGGAGGGAAACCGTTGCAGGGTTGATTATCTCTGTCACAACGTAAGGACCAGCGTATTTAGGACCAAGCTTCTTGCTGGGGCACGAGAGACGAAGACTGGATAACCAGATTTTGTCACCTATAGAATAGAGGGGGTTCGGCTGTCGATGTTTATCAGCTGTTCTCTTGAATGCAGATTGTGCTTTACGAAAAGTAATGTAATAATGAAAACCCAGTCGTTAATTGTCTAGACATGCAGTCGTAGAAGGGACAGGGATGGCTGTTGGGTGGTAGCTGAAATTTGCATAGAAGGGAGAACAACTCGTAGCTCTATGTACTTGATTGTTATAAACAAATTCAGCTAGGGGCAGTAAAGGGATCTAATTGTCTTGTAAATAAAAAATATAATATCTAAGGTATAACATCTAAGGTTTGATTTGTATGCTCTGTTTGTCCATTTGTTTGGGGGTGGAAAGCTGTCAGACCCGACGGGGACCACGTACCTTATCGCGCGGTCCGTGGCCTCGGACCATGGTCCCCAACGGCCAGCCTCTGTACGAAGTGGTCGCATCGTCCCAGGACCGTGCGTCATGTAGAGTCCCGGATCCCTCGTCGTGGGAACCGTTGGGCAGGAGTAGACCTCCCGGTAACGGTGCGGCACTGCCTCGTGGCAGGCCACACTCCCGAGGAGGAGGGGACAGGGCTTAGCCCCCAATGGTGTAACCTCCCTCTCAGACAGAACACCAGAGGGAGGGGGAGGAGGTAGATACTACCCTGTCCCCGTCCACTCAGGTGTATCTGAAGGGAGGGGATCAGGTACTGAGAGTGGGAGGGGATCAAGTACTAGGGGGCGGACTACTCATTTCCTGCCCCATATATAATCCCCACAGACCTCTATCCCAGTGCTTCTTAATTACACTTAGTACTAGTTAGTACTGTCTCTTGTTCCCTACTCCTTATACTGCTTCCTTAGATTTTTGACCTTTGCTTCGTCTCCTGATTCTGCTGTCTGCCTTGACCGCTGGATCGTGACCCTGACTACTCGCTTGGATTTGCCCCTTTATTACTGCGTTACTGGACTTTGTGTGGTGGTGCCTGCGCTACGCTACGCTCCCCCCCACCTGACAAAAGCAGAGGAAAGGTTGCATTGAATCTTTAAACCTTGGCAAAAGGCTTTCCAGCAGCGTGAGGTAAATTGCACCCCTCTATCCTACAAAACGGAGTTGGGGATTCCGTGAAGTCAAAATATGTCTCTAATTAATAGTTGCTGTTTCTTCTGCGGTAGGTATTCCTGGACAAGGGATGAAATGTGCCATTTTTGTGAACTGGTTTTGGAAAGGAGGTAAATCAACAATAAAGTGAACAGTGATATCTTCCCATGGACGGGTTGGTACAGGTAGAGGTTGGAGGAGCCCCATCGTTTTTTGGTGTAATGTCTTGTTTCGAGCACACTCTTGTACATATGAGATAACATTGTTATAGAGATTAGGCCACCAAAAAGAACAATGGATTAGCTCTAAGCTTTTTCAATACCTCCATGACCTGCTGTGGGAAGGTCATGTAGATGGAATAAAACCGTGGATCAAAGAGCTTCAGGTACATATACACATTCTTCTTTATAGAAAATACCTTGTTTTGGGTTAGTCCATCAGGTATGACAGAGTCTGCATCATATCTGGTTTTTATGTATTCTAAAAGTGTAGCAAGGAAAAGGTAGTATTGTCTGGGTAGTGTTTTGTGAAGGTGCTGCATCTTCATACAGTCTGGACAAGGCGTCTGCTTTACCATTTTTGGATCCTGGTCAATATGTAATATGTAGTGGGAATTGCATAAAGAACATAGCCCATCATGATTGTCTAGGGCATAGATATTTTGCGGCTTTAAGATACTCCAAATTCTTAAGGTCTGTATATACCGTAATTGGGTGTCATGCCCCTTCCAAGAGATGACGCCATTCTTCTAAGGCCATTGCGATTGCAAGAAGTTCTCTATCTCTTACCGCATAATTCTGTTCAGTTGGAGTTGATTTCTTTGAGAAAAATGACACAGGATGTAATTGTGCATCATGTATTGGTCTTTGTGATAGGATAGCTCCTACTGCGGTCTCAGAAGCATCTACTTCTAATATGAAGGGATGTACTGGGTCAGGAATGATTAGGATAGGTGCTGTGGTGAAATGTTGCTTTAAATTCACAAAAGCTTGTTGGGCTTTGGATGTCCACTGAAAGGGAATGGTTTTCTTGGTAAGGGAAGTCATAGGCTGTACAATTTTACAGAAGTCCCGGATGAATCGTTGATAGAAATTGGCAAAACCCAAAAATTGTTGGACCTGAAGTTGGAGTATGCCAGGATAGAGTTCCTGTGGCCCAATTGATAGAAGGATAAAGGATTGTGTTTTTGTAACCAAGAGAGTCCCAATTTAAGTGGAAATAAAGGAGACTGGACTATGTCAAAGGATGTGTGGTCGGTATGTTTTTGTGCCGCAAACAAGAGAAAGGGGTTTCGTTTCAGCGGTAAAAGGACCAGATTGAATTGCTCTCCCATCAACAAGCTGAATCAATACAGGTTGTTCCTTTTGTTGTGAAGGTATTTTGTATTTCTTTACTAGAGTGGTGTCCATAAAACAGCTGCTGGCTCTGGAATTACCGATGGCATCAAAATCATGTCTTTCATGGCCCTGTAGAGAAAAAAGTATAGTCAGATGGGGTGCTAATCCACCGAGAAATACAAAGTTACTGGACAAAAAAGGCTTACGTTTGGGTATGGCTGGTCTTGCTGGTCTTTTACCATATGTCCGGCTTGACCACAGTATAGACAAAAGGTTAAGGCACGAGTTAGTCCAAGTTGCATTGGTTCTTCCTGGTTTGTCTCAATCGGAACTGGAGGATGAATGGATATGGGAGTGGGTTTGGTTAGAAAGTATGATGTATGTGTTCTTTCCAACCGTCTCTATCTAAACCATCGATCCATACGAATGACCAGGCTAATGGTTTCTTCTAATGACTCAGGGATGCCGACCCTGGCGAGTTCGTCTTTGAGTGACTCAGACAGACCAAAACGGAACTGGTCTAATAGAGCCGGTTCATTTCAAGTGGTGTTCGTAGCAATGCTACGAAATTCTGTGACATATTCTTCCACAGGGCGTCAGCCTTGTCTCAGGGTTCATAAGGAAGATTCAGCAGATGACGTTTTGTGGGGGTCATCATACAGTTCTGCCATAGCCGTGCTAAAGGATGCCCAGAAACTTAAGACAGGACTGTGGCTAAGAAGGAGATGGTGGGCCCAAGTCATAGGTTCGCCTGCTAGAAGGGCAATAGCGGTACGCACTTTTACAAAATCAGACGGGTAAGTACGTGGGTTGAGGGCACAAGAAGTGATGAAAGAACGGAATTGTTTGCGATCACCAATGAAACATTCAGGGAGCTTTATCTGTGGTTCTTTTAATGTGACAACACTGAAGAAATGACCCTCCGCTACAGTGTAAAGCCAGTGTACATTTGCTGTTCCCTTAAAGATAACTCAACACACAGCCACTGAAGTCTAAACATTGGCTGTGACAGGACCGACCTGTACCCCGACTGGGTACTTCCGCCAAACGTTGCTTCCTCCTGCCGGGACACCAACGAGCATGGGACACTGGACACTTCAGCGCCAGGCAGAACCAGCGTGGTAGATAGAAGCGGGGACATCGCTGCACCGAAGCTGCATTGGCACTGTGGCTATCCGAAGGTTAGCTACACAGCATGGCTACAGCCCACCCCAAACATCAGGCAACACTCATGTTGAAGTGAAAACAGGACTCCTTTATTAAAACCAAAGACATATCTATATATACACAAGTAAGAAAAGGGGCAAGACAAATATCACATGATCTAATTACCATATCAGGAAGG
Source organism: Spea multiplicata (assembly GCA_009364415.1). NCBI lineage: Eukaryota > Metazoa > Chordata > Amphibia > Anura > Pelobatidae > Spea > Spea multiplicata. The sequence goes on along the minus strand of VKOC01020975.1, from coordinate 78 downwards.
AAGTAATTAGATCAAATCCTGCAACACAATATCCGGGGGAAGGACAGAATGGTATGAGACATACATAATTACATTAAT
>VKOC01020974.1:0-10882 GCA_009364415.1 Spea multiplicata | reverse complement strand
GGAGATCAGGGAGGTAAATGCGTGGCTAAAGTCATGGTATAGGAAGGAGGGTTTTGGCTTTCTAGAGCACTGGGCTGATTTTGCGCTTGGGTACAATCTTTATAGCGGTGATGGATTGCACCTAAACGGAAGAGGGTCTGTTGTGCTAGGGGAGAGGATGGCTAGAAGGCTGGAGGAGTTTTTAAACTAGTGGTAGGGGGGGAGGGACACAGAGATCTTGAAAATGGAGATAGTGCAGAAAGGAGTGGGGCTTCAGATCAGAACAAGGGGGGTGGAGATGGGGGGAGGGGCAAGATCAGAACAGAGGAGGTATGTATTAATAAAAATTCTCATAAAATTCAAGAGACTCAGGGTAATATTAAATGTATGCTTGCTAATGCAAGGAGCCTAAATAACAAAATGGGAGAACTAGAGGCAATAGCATACACTAAGCAATATGATATAATAGGCATAACAGAAACATGGTGGGATGAGACCCATGACTGGGCAGTTAACTTAAAAGGTTATACATTATATAGGAAGGACAGAAAAAGCAGGAAGGGAGGAGGAGTATGCTTGTATGTTAGCAACGAGCTAAAGTCAAATATTAAGCATATTGAAGGCGACAAGGGATTTGTGGAAGCTTTATGGGTAGATATCAACTTGGGGCAAAAAAAAGGAAAAGAACTACTGGTTGGGATCTGTTATAAACCACCTAATGTTAATAATGATGAGGAAGAGCAGCTGTTAGAGCAAATTGAGAAAGCTGCACATCTGGGTAACGCGTTAATTATTGGAGATTTTAATTACCCGGACATAAATTGGGATAGAGAGACTAGTAGTTCTGCAAGGGGATCCAGATTTTTGAACCTGTTAAATGACACCTTCATGTCACAACTGGTACAAGCACCAACTAGAAAGGATACTTGTTTGGATTTGGTGATAACAAACAATGTTGATCTTGTGTCTAACATTCAAGTGGGGGAGCACTTGGGTAATAGTGATCACAATATGGTCTCTTTTGAAATAAACTCAAAAAAGAAATTGCCCATGGGGAATACTAAAACGTATAATTTTAAGAAGGCCAATTTCAATAAGATAAGGGCAGCTTTACAACTTATTGACTGGCAAAAACTCTTCAGGGATAAAAATACTGAGGAAAAATGGAGTATTTTCAAACAAATATTAGAAGGGTACACTTCTCAGTATGTACCACTAGGAAACAAATATAAAAGAAACAAATTGAAACCGATGTGGCTTAGTGGGGTCGTTAAGCAGGAAATTAAAAATAAGAAAATGGCTTTTACAGCATTTAAATCAGACGAATCAGAGGCATCCTATATAAGATATAAGGAAGCCAATAAAGCATGCAAAAAAGTGATTCGATGGGCTAAACTAGAAAATGAGAGGGTGATTGCCAAAGAGAGCAAAACTAACCCCAAAAAATTCTTTAAGTACATAAATTCTAAAAAAACAAAGAATGAAAACGTAGGTTCATTAATAACAGAGAGGGGAGTGTTGGTTAAGGAGGACCAGGAAAAAGCAGAAACTTTAAATAACTATTTTTCCTCAGTATATGTTAAGGAGGGACCTATGGCAATGGATATACATAGGACCACTGAGAAAAATTTTCAGTCAAACTGTGAGTGGATGGCCCAGGACAAGGTGCTGGAGCAACTAAAAAAAATTAATGTTAACAAGGCTCCGGGGCCTGACGGTATTCACCCACGAGTACTTAAGGAGCTGTGTCAGGAAATAAGTGAACCTCTGTTTCTAATCTTTCGGGATTCTTTTCTTTCAGGAATTGTACCAGAGGATTGGAGGAAGGCACATGTGGTTCCTATTTTCAAAAAGGGTTCCAACTCTGTGCCCGGAAATTATAGACCTGTGAGCCTAACTTCCGTTGCTGGGAAAGTATTTGAAGGGCTGTTTAGGGATAATATTCAAGAATTCCTTGGGAAGAATAGTATTATTAGCATAAATCAGCATGGTTTTATGAAACATAGGTCCTGTCAAACTAATTTAATTGCATTCTACGAAGAAGTAAGTAGAAGTGTCGATCAGGGTGTTGCAGTGGATGTAATCTACTTGGATTTTGCCAAGGCGTTTGACACGGTTCCACACAATAGGTTAGTATTCAAACTGAAAGAAATTGGCCTAGATGCAAATTCTTGTTCTTGGGTAGAACATTGGCTTAGAGGTAGAGAACAGAGAGTTGTTATAAATGGTAAATTTTCAAGCTGGTCAAAAGTGGTAAGTGGTGTCCCTCAGGGTTCTGTTCTGGGACCAATTTTATTCAACATATTTATAAATGACCTGGCAGTAGGCATTGAAAGTCATGTTTCTGTGTTTGCAGATGACACTAAACTAGGTAAAGTTATACAGGGCGAGCAGGATATTACTGTGCTGCAGAGGGATCTAGATAGACTGGGGGACTGGGCACTCAAATGGCAGATGAAATTCAATGTAGATAAATGTAAAGTTATGCACTTCGGGGTAGCGAATGCACAGCAACCTACACCCTAAACGGTAGTGAATTAGGGGTAATGACAAATGAGAAGGATTTGGGAATTGTTATAGACAACAAACTAGGCAACAATGTGCAGTGTCAGTCTGCGGTTGCTAAGGCCAGTAAGGTATTGTCGTGTATAAAAAGGGGCATCAAGTCGCGGGATAAAGATATAATTTTGCCTCTGTATAAATCAATGGTAAGGCCGCACCTTGAGTATGCTGTGCAATTTTGGGCACCTTTTCTAAAGAAGGATATCATAGCACTAGAAAGGGTGCAGAGGCGGGCTACAAAATTAATAAAAGGAATGGAGCACTATAGTTATGAAGAAAGGTTAACTAATTTAAATCTGTTTAGTTTAGAAAAACGTCGCCTCAGAGGGGATATGATAACGTTATATAAATATATTCGGGGCCAATACAAACCATTGTGTGGAAATCTGTTCATAAACAGGACTATGCATAGGACACGTGGTCATGCGTTTAGACTGGAAGAAAGGAGATTTAGACTAAAGCAGAGGAAAGGGTTTTTTACAGTAAGGACAATAAGGATGTGGAATTCTCTGCCTGCAGAGGTAGTTTTATCAGAGTCTGTACAGACGTTTAAACTGCGACTGGATGGATACCTGGAAAAACATAATATTCGGGGATATAATCTTTAATTATGGGGATACAGCTTATTGATCCAAGGAGAAATCTGACTGCCATTTTGGGGTCAAGAAGGAATTTTTTTCCCTGGTTAGTGCAAAATTGGAAAGAGCGAAGCCGGGGTTTTTTGCCTTCTTTTGGATCAACAGCAACAAATTATCAGATATAGGAAAGGCTGAACTTGATGGACGCATGTCTTTTTTCAGCCTATGTAACTATGTAACTATGTAAGCCAGTTAGTGAATGTGAAAGAGTTGCCAGAGAAGCTGCCCAGTTCAGCTGTCTTAATCCTGCAGACATGGGATATCTAAAACTTTGTCTCATGTGCAACCCTTCTAAAAGAATCAATCCTAAACATTCAGAATTTTCAGAATGCTTACTCCAGGCTGTTCCTGGTCATGAACCAGTTGGATCCTTCAGTCCAGTTTTAAGATGGTCTAGGCCTGTATTCTATACAAGCATTTTAGAATTAAATCTATCCTCACAGTCAGCCAACTACTGAACAGGGAGATTACATGGTGACCATGGACCTGAAGGATGATTATGTGCACGTGCCTATTGCAGTTGCATCCAGTAAATTACTCAGGCTCTCTATAAGAAACGGGCTGAGAATTCTCCATTTCCAGTTTGGGTCTCTCAACTTTCAGAGAATAAGGTATCAGGATCATCCCATCCCTGGACGACTGGCTCATCGAAGCCATTTCAGCTCTGGCCTTCATTCTCATGAAGATGGTATTGTTTCCCCATTGGCAGAGCGCATCAAGCACATGTCTAATGCAAGAGTGCGCTTCCCCAGGATAAGAAGACCAGATGGAACAGGAGGTGCCCATATAAAACACCAGGCCTTTTTAACATTTTTATTAGGCACATAATTTTTGTAGACAAAGCCAGGACCAAATGTTTCAGTAACATCCTAAGAACAAGAGCCTAGGTTAATTCTGATGGAATTAGTGGTCGGCTGCAATGGTTCATACAGGGATGTCTTGATCATAAAAAGTCCACCCTTATTTTTTTCTAAGTATGCAGTTCTTTCAGGTGATAGTGGACTCCACCTCCTTACAGCTCTTTATTCCATATCAAAGATCAGAAAAAGTAAGAAGGGTTGTGTCAGCTTTGCAACAAAATCATACCTGGTCCTTTAGAAAAGCTATGAGCATCTTGGGCATTCTGATGACTTGTATCCCTGCAGTAAGCTGCTCCAAGGCACTGTGGCAGGATGGCCTGGTTACAATCAAGAAACTCCCAACACCAACAGAATAAAAGCAACATGTGGGTTATTGTAGCTTTCTTTGAGGTCCACAGTATTGCGCTTCACAGTGTAAATAAACAAAACAAAGAAACAAATCCTACTCAATCTTGGAGACTACCTATACAAAATGGCCAGCTAATCCAGTCCCAGTCATAAAGTTGTTACAGCACAACACGTTTCTTTGGACCGTAGCGTTTCATAAAGTCTTAGGGCCTCTGGCTTAACTGCCTCTCTCCTGCTTTCAGACAACTAAGGCCTCTAACGGCCACCCTTTAAATGTCTCAGTGCAGGTTAACTGGATCCACCTGCTGACTTCCAGCAATTAACCCCCTCATGCTAGGAATATAGAGCGCCCAACCTGCCACTGATATAGACAGACTCTGTTACCTTGACACAGCACATATAAGGCCACTTCAATGGGACATCCTTGGGCATTTGTCCCAGAAATAAGAAGATCTGGACATCAACTTCAGTGTCCAAGCCCAATTAAACTGATGGAAGAGGACAGATCGTCTCAGCAAGGGTCTTTACTTTCATCAACGTCAGTGGATCACTCTGACCACAGATGCCTTAAAAACAGGCTGGGGAGCGCATTTTGGTTAGCTCTTCAGACAGGGCAAGCGGTCACTAACAATCTTACCCAGTCCTCAAATTATCAAGATCTTTACGCTTTTTTGGCCCTCAAGTAGTTCAGTCCTTGGCCAAAGGGAAGGCTGTAAGAATCCAATCCGACTACGTTACCACAATATCATGTATCAACAGACAGGGCGGCACCCGGATTCCAAAACTTCAGGCCTTCTCGGAAGAAGTCATGGCATGGGCTCACCAAAACCAAAATATTTGTCAGCCACGCGTTTCAGGGGAAGGGACATTTGTATTGCAGACTACATCTGGTGCTGCACATTATGGCTTACATTTTTCCTCCGGTGGCTATGATCCCATGTGTCCTCATCAAGAATCGAACGGACTAGACCAGGGTCTTAACATCTATCCCATATTGGCCAATACAGACTTAGTTCTCAGAGCTAAACAATATGGCCTCAAGAGTTTGGGAGCTGCCATTTTCATCCCAGCTGGTGGAGAACAGAATTCCTTCAGATGGCCTAACTTTGGCGAGGATTATCCTTAGAGATAATGGACTTTCCCATGACATGGCTGAGGCCCTCCTTATTCGGAGGTTTCAGGCTTGGAGGAAATTCCTCTCCTGGTTATGCAGGGTTTTTTTTTATTTCTACTTGTTCAGTCCTCGTGTTTTTTTGCAAGACAAATTCTTAGCAGGTCTCAACCTCAAAAGGGCTAGTATCGGCCCTCTGTCTTTTTCTCCTTTTGGATTTGGCCTTGTGTGTTCTGATCAGGCATTTCTTTAAGCTGCAACTATTCGGCAACCCCCAGACAGTCTCATTTTTCTTCCTGGGTTTTTGACCTTGATTTTACTAGCTCTCTATTCTGTACCCTTCGAACCTGTGGAAGAAGTCTCTAAAGTTTTTGTCACTGAAGATGGCATTTTTGGTGATTCTTACTTCAGCAAGGCAACTGGGTAACTACTAGCTCTGTCTTCAGCTGCTAGGGTCACCATTTTTCCATCAGGATCAGGTATTTCCGGAGGAGACAATGGCACATTGGGATGCCCAAAGAGCTCTAGACATTTCTACAGATCGCACCACTGCTTTCCGCTATACGGATCAATTATTTGTCCTTTTTTGGTAGATATTCAGATCACGCTAGCCATCTTGAGGTAGCTTACAGTGACCATTTGACTAGCTCACTCAAGCAGCAGGCAAGTCATCTTGTCCCATATTTCGACTCGCTCCACAATAGCTATGTCTGGGTCTAGGTTTGGAAAGTCGACCTCATCTCCTGAAGATATATGTGTAAGGCAGCTACCCGGTCTTCCTTCGATACATTTGTCCAGGATTAGTTACTAGACATCTTCTCCTCCTCTGTGGCATTTTTTCTGGCGCAGGATGCACCAGTCTGTGGCCTCTTAAGTATTCCCCTCCCATTTGGTTATCTTGCTATATCCCATGTGTACTGCCACTATATGCCAGGAAAAAGAGGAATTTTCCTTAATATAGTGGCAGTACATGTTTCCCTCCCTCATGTTGTCTACCAGATATTTTTTCAAGCATGTTTGTATTTTTGGTACTTACTGACTGTGTTTGGTCCGGTGTGGTCTTATGGAGGAGGAGGAGTTAGGGAAGGGGGAGGGTTTCAGATCCTTGTCCCCAAGGAAGACCAACACCCATGTGTACTGCCACTATATTAAGGAAAAAATAATTTACGGTGAGTAAAATTCCTGTTATTTTAACTTTTTTTTTTTCTTATTTTTTTTTAAATTTATTTTACTAATCATATTGTGATTAGAAAGCTGGGCCCCATTGACTTGCATGGTTGAATGCAGTACCTATATTCAACCTGCAAGTGGAGCCAGATTCTCAGAAGCTTAGCTTTTAAAACAGGCGTCTGCCGCCATACAGTGTATGGCGGATGTTGACGCCCCAGGGAGGGGCCAGACACGGCCCCTGATGCCACTCGTGGTGTTGCTGAATGCCTCGACGTCAAGGCATTACAGCAACACCGTTTGGGTGCAGAAAGAGGATAATTATGCTATACTTCTATACTTCTGGCTCACAGGATAGCTTAAAAATATATTTTTCATTGTTTTCTCCCCTTGCTTTTTTGATGTGAAGTCCTTGAGCTTTTGATGTGAACTACTTTTTTTTTTTCCCAAGAAAAATCAAAGTTACATATTGACCCTTTAGGATTATATTATAAGCACTTGGTCTTGCATTGACCGTAATGATTAGATCTCTTAAACAGTGTATATTATGGTAATAAATCTATTAGTTTGAGGGGGCGTGGTTAGCAGCCGAAGAGAGAAGATGCACGGCTGAACTTCTCTCTTCAAAACCCTGAAAACACCGGCACAAATCGAGTCACTGACCGGATAAAACACCGGCACGTTCACCCTGGCAAAGCTGCTCGTCCTGGGACACGCACTAGACCTTTTATTAGCAGGGATCTGCGCCACATGCAGCCGAAAAACGAGCACAACGTCGGCGACTCCCTGGGGCAACACGCGGGAGGTAGACGCCATCTTACCTCTTCCCTTCTCTGCTCCGTCTTTGCCGTCTGCGGTGTTTCAGAGAGAGGGTGCCGGCACATCCATGTAGCGGCTGCACCGTGTGTGGAGCTCTGGTTGAGGAGTCAGCAGCCTATATTCGACCATGTGGTTACTCCGGAGCGATACACCTATAAAGGTAAGGGATCTCTTCACCTCCACCTTCCGCCATTTAAATTTTCTCATACCTCCGGCTCTCATATAAGGGGGAAATCTCAGCCGGCACAACTACAAGTCTCTGCCAGAAAGAAGAATATTCTAACAGCTTTCTGAAACAGAAATACGCAGTTTGTTATTGGGCACATTACTATCTACTTGGGTGACATTTTGTTGGAGAAATAACATGTACATAGAGAAAAAATTCTCTTCAATCAGACTGTATGATCTAACTACCACCACAAGAGGACAGCATAGCACAACAAATCCTTATTCATATACACATAGCCACGTTTCTGTACTTGACACCAGAAAGGCATGTGAACTCATCTTGCAATAGACTGTTCTGTTTTCTCCAACTTTATCTCGACTCAAATTATGCCCAACCGGCGATCTAAAAAACAAACACCTCTCAAACTTACCACATTTTACTCTCCAAAAGATAATAAACCACCACCTCCTGCTTTACCTTCATCAATGGAACCCAACCAAAGTCACTACCACTCACTGTCGCCTTTCCACTACTCTACACGCTCAAACATGCCTCACAAATCTACTCCAGCAGCCTCCACTATGCTGCTAAACAACACTGCCTTGACTGCCTCGACCACTAGAAGATCCTAAACTCTCGCCTGCTATAGAATCCACCATTCGATCCCTATTCCAAGAATTTAGGGAATCTCTACAGCAAGACTTCATGTCCTCCCTGAGCACCCTATCAAAAGAAGTTGCTGATCTTGGGAACCGAACTGCGCACCTTGAGGAAAAAATGGGGGAATTTACGGATGCTCACAATGCCCTTGTAGACAATCAAAACGAAATGACTATTTGCAGTTCAATTGAAATTAGCAGATCTAGAAGACAGGTCCAGGCGCAATAATATCAGATTCCGTGGAATCCCAGAATCCGTACAAGCTTCTGACCTCAGAGATTTCCTCATTGACTATTTTACACTTCTCACACCTCAAGCAGATCAGAGAAATATAAATCCATTAGTTTAATTCTTTGAGATTTATGACCGGTCGATAACTGATATATTTTTTTAACAAGAAAAAGGTTGCTGACAAACCCTGGAGAGGACCTTGGAACAGGAATGATCACTCCTGTCTCCAATAAATCTTCTATCCTTGTGTTTATCAATATTACATCAGTAGACAAGAAAGAAAATGATTGGGGCAGTTTTGTTTGGTGAGAAATGACAAATAAATATGACATAACTTTTTTTTTCCCATTTCATTTTTTTTCTAAGAAATGTACAATCACAATACATACATCATATTAAACACAATGTATACCAATATACAATCTTCTGAGAAAGGAGAGAGGACAAAAGGAAGAAAGAATCTTCCAAGATGCAATTAATCCAATTTACAGTGAGATTCCTATGGGATTAATTAAGTATCTTTAATATATAATTTCCATGAGGGCAGGATGACCATTTAGTCCCCAAACACATAAATAGGTGGCATCACTGTACTTGGGCATTCACTGTTGCTGAACTCATATTGGATTGTTGTTTGGCAGTGACATATATCAGATGAATTATAACAGATAAATTCATTCATTCAAAGTTACTTCCGCAAAGTAGACAGTTGACAGTAGAATTAGTGCATGGAAAGTGTTAATAGAGTAAATATTAGCATTTGAAATACAGTTTTTAAAAATATATAGTTTGATGGGGAAAATTGAACTGACTGGCTTCAAGGATGTCTGAAAAAGGACATTGGGGCAATATTAAGAGATTTTAACTAAATATTTTTTTGTGAACAGGCACTGCTTCCTCAGCACTAGAACCACGAAGAATAGCTGAATATAGCAATTTACAATAACTACAAGACAACACCGATGTTGGAGTGTGTTGAGGTCCTGGCCTGTTTTATGCGAAATTATGCTAACATTTAATAATTATTTAATAATAAACCATAATTTTGACAAACATGTACAGCAATAAATATATTGATTACAGAATATAGTTAAATTATATAAAGAGGAATGCCAAGAGACGTTATGATATATAATGATATACTTTATTAATGCCTCTTGGGGGTAAAAACAATAAATCAACATGGATATCACATGGTTCCGAACAATCGCCACAGAGGGTTGAAAAGGCATCAGTGACAGGAAGTCTGAGTGGATTGTTTGTTTTGGAGGGCTGAGCGCTGTTTCAGCAGAAATGCAGGGTTTATAACAGAAGGACTTGATGAGGAACCACATTCGCTGTTAAATGCGTTACTGCATGTGAATGACCCCTTTCTGGTACAAGCACCCCTGCCTGGCTTCATTTCTATTCCCGTGACCGTTTTGAAATAGCAAAGCGCTACTTGTACTTATAGCCCTATAACTTACCAAAAAAGTTTTAAAAAAAACATTTGTTATTTCTGAACACAGGGCAAATATAAGAATCTAGCTTGCTCGCTTGGAGTTGCTTCTACATGGTCTCTTTTGAAGTAGGCAATTAAAAAAAGAAAACGGGAGTTTACAAGAGAAAAGATTAGACAAGGTACTTTTTTATTTTATTGTAAGTTTTGTATGTAACTTTTTGGTATGAGCAAGTGGCTTCTCTGGAAGCTTGTATTGGAGATATGGAGAAGCAAATTGCAACTTTGAGACAGATTGACAATCTTAAACCCCTTGATGACAATTGCCGGTCCTGGCACGCCACGGAAAAACATGTGGTTTACGACAATTGACGTGCCAGGTCTTTAAACGGGTGTAGAAAGTGAAAGTAGATCGACCTTGAGGCATTCAGCAACGCCACGATTGGCACAAAGGGGCCAACTCTGGCCCCTCCTCGTGGCGTCAACATCCGCCATACTTTGTATGGCGGCGGACGCCCGTTTTAAAAGCGTTTAGGAGGCGATCAACGAATGCCTCGATCAGGAGGCATCCAGCGACACCAAACACTTACCTTGGGATGGACTGTGACCGCTCCGGAGAGCGGTCACAGCCACAGCTGCCGGTGTTCTTCGCCATCAGCAAGATGGCGGCGGCCCGGGAAATTAAACAATAAAGAAGAAAAAGTTCACTAGATGGTCTCCAGACCCTCTAGAGAACTCTGGCACTTGCAGGTTGAATACAGGTACTACAGTCAACAACCATGCAATTCAAGGGAACCCAGCTTTCTAATCACATATTTAATATGGGGAAAAATGGTAACATTTAAAAACTATAATTATTATGCATCAGAAGAACCATCCAGTTCCAGCAAAATGTAAAAA
>VKOC01020972.1:0-21566 GCA_009364415.1 Spea multiplicata | reverse complement strand
GATTCTCGCACCGGGGCCCTGAGGGTTCTAGTTACGCCCCTGGTCAGAGAGTCCATGACAGGTGCAGTATGGCTCAATGGTCCACGTCACGTCGGTAAATAATATTGGTGGGAGATGGGTGGCAGCAAATCTAAGATGATTTCATTAATCGCCCGGCCACCTAGTTCCGCTTTCACCTGCGTCGTCCGACGTCCCCCTCATTAGTAAATTTCCCTTGAACTTTCCCCCCCGAGGGTGATCTCATCCTCGCGTCTACTCTCACGGGAGGACCTTGCTGCATCTCAGAGCCCTTGGGATAAAGGAAAGATTAAACAGCCTGCTCCTCGTTTATTACCCTTTGTAATTTCAGTGTCATCTGCGGAAAAAAAAAATGGGAAGATTGCTTCCAGTGCCCACATCAAGGTCATTAACTCCGAAAAGGGAGAGAGAGAGAGAGACGTTCAGGTAGAGCAGCCGTGAACGCCAGCCCTGGCATCGCTTTACAGCGGCCCTGACTGATGACTTTAATATATACGGTGTATATAGGATGGTAACAAAGCTAAGAAAAAAAAAACATATAAAAAGAACAGCTATTGTAAGATCTCCGGGACCCCGCTAATAACATGTCAGTGTTTGCGATACGTGCACACGCGAGTGATGTATCACCTAACGAGGGCCACAGACTTCTATTAATCTTTAATATCGAGCACCCTTTTTTTTTTTTTTAGATCCTGAATTATTCTCATCTGTTGACCTTCTGTTGCTCCGGCATCCCCGCGATCCACGACGTGAAACCGAACGCGTTTATAAATGCCACGGACCCTGTTTTATGATTAACCCCTTCCGCTTTAGAGACCCGGCACGTATTGTTACCGGTGGATTGTTTGCTGTAAAAAAAAACCAAAAAAACATACAATATTACTCCCCCGCCCCCATTTATTAAGGCCTATTTGCACCGGCTTATTATTTTTCGCCATGGAAGTTTCTTTTCCTCTGTATACTTTAGGTTGTAAATCTAGGCATAATTACTCGGACTTCGTATGCATTTTTTTAATGTATCATGTTTTTTTTTTTGGATTTTCAATATATATAATTTTCTGAATTAGTTTTTTTTAAATTTTTTTTAAAAATGTCCACATTTGTCTTACTGTTTTTGGTAGGTTCTTGTGCAGGCTACTGGTTATTTGCCAATATATATACAGTATGGATATTATATATATATAGTTAAGATTGTCTTGTATGGCTATATGTAAGAAATGCAGTGCGAAAACATTAAAATAAGCATGTCAGGCTGTTCACTGGGCCAGCATGCCATCGAGCCGACATGTGCCAGCAGGATACCACCCCATAAACCAGCCACTAGGGGGTGACACACAAATTAAATTCCTTTTTTGGTAGCCTTTGAGGACTAGAATTTATAACGTAACATTGTAACACCCAGTGATATAATTTACATTTATTCTTTTTATTTTATTTCTTATTTCGATCATTATTTTCTTTGTTTTTTTTATTAACAATCCTTGCATACGAGAACCTTGTGCCCCTTAAACGCTGAATATTTACAATGTATCAGGGACAATGTCTCCTCCAAGGTTACAAAGCTAACATATTACATATCTCTCCTTATGTTCATCGTAAGGCTGACCTGAGATCTGTGCAACCTGAATCACAATGAACGACACCGTACTGCATCTTACAAAGTGTTCTTGGAGAATAAATCCGAGTCCAGAACCAGTACTGGCGTCGAGTATAAACCAGTACTGGCGTCGAGTATAAACCAGTACTGGCGTCGAGTATAAACAATAAGGTACCATAAGGCCCATCATGTAAGACTGTAGGTCTGTGTATGTTTACTGACAACAGAAATACCCACTAGGCCCCATCTAGTTGGTCGTTGGTCTCGTCTTAGGTTCAGGAGCCATATGCCTATGTCAATGTTTGAATTCCTTTCCGGTACTAACCTCTACAGCAGGGGTGTCCAACCTGCGGCCCTCCAGCTGCTGCAGGACTACATCTCCCATACTCCTCAGCCAGCCGCTTAGCTGAAAGAGCATTATGGGAGATGTAGTCCTTTAGCAGATGGAGGGCCGCAGGTTGGACACCCTTGCTCTACATGGATGAGCCTAGGATCAGTGGTGTTTGGTGGATATTCGTTTGCTCCCCTTAAGTAAAACACACAGACAAACACTAACATGCACACTCACTCTGGCACCATACACTTACATACCGTATATATATATATATATACACACCGTATATACTCACTATCCTTCCTGCTTTTTCTTGCACCACTAACCTTGGGCTTACCCCTGACACACTAACATCATATACTGACACACACACATGTTAACATCATACACTAACACACACCCGACACCAAATGCTAACACACACTCATGCTAACACCGTACACTAACATACAGACTAACTCCGTTTGCTTGAGGCAAACGCAGACCAACACCATGCCCTAACACACACTAACACCATACACTAACATAAGCACACTCTAACGCCACACAGTAATGCATGCAATAACACCATGCACTCCCACAAACATGCTAACACCACACACACATGCCAACACCATGCGGTAACACACAATCACTCTCCCACCATATACTTACACACACACACTGTCCAACACTATACACTCACATAAACATGCTAACACCATACACTTATTACCATTACCACATGGCCTTATTACCGTGAGGTCATGTAACATGCACTATGTGACGCTGCTAGGTGCCAGGGGGCCAGGTAGTCCAAAGTAGTTCACAAAGGACCAGTCCGATCAGCCAAAGGGAGAAAATTCCAGCCCTATAAATAATTCTTATGCTGGGCACCGGGATTGCCGGGGCAATTGTTTCAAAAATACATTCTAATGACTCAAATTGAGACTCGATTGCTCCTTTAATCTGAAGAGTTCCCTTTCTGCACTTCTTTAAAACTTTATAAATGTTTAACTTGTGAAATGGGGTAGAAGAGGTGGCTATTAAAGCCTCCACAAGAATAGGGACAAATTACTGAACTGGTACGGTGAACGGTCTCACCGAGGTAAATTTATATTATCTTCCAAAATGCTATTATTTTGCTAATGCTTTAGTTAAATATGCGTAAAATCGCTTATTCATTTCGCGAAGTCCTGAAGACGGCTTTAGTTAAAACATAAAATGTCCTGTAACTTCTTCCAATTAATTAATTTATACATCGCTTTTGATTAAATAATAAACTATTTACTGTTATGCATATATCGGTATGATCTACATCATATATGTGCTTTGTGCGTTCCTTGGGGATTGTAGAGGGCAAATTACAGGTTTTCTGAAAATATTGCATATTTTCACTGTATTTCCCATGGAAATCATAAAAAGGTATGAGTTATACAACTGGCATGTCTCATTCAACGTGAATTACAACGAAAAGTGGCAAAATGATGCATTTCATTCCAAATTAAAGTTACATTTGAACAGGTTACAAATAAGGTAGCTTGTGATTACCTCCTTTGCCCCCAAACAGCTTGTGAGTGCCATCATTGTTCCTTGCCTCCTCCAACATACACATATGTAAACACACTTACACACATTTTCTCATGCTAACACACATGCACACACACTCATTCCAACACACCCACTCCCTCTCACACCACTCATGCTAACACACACTCTTCACACCTGACCCTCACATTTGTAAGTGCTATCATTGCTCCTTGCCCCCCCCCCAAGCATACACTATGGAAAATGTACATAGAAATTTATACAGAAATTTACACATGCTAACACACACACTTACTCATATTCATTAACACACACGTAAACACTCATTCTAACACACACATACATACTTCCTCTCATACCACTCATGCTAACATGCACTCTCACACCCATGTTCACACACTTACACATCCACATCCAAGCTCGCATACACTGATACATAGACATTCATGCTCACATACACTGATACATAGACATTCATGCTCATATACACTGATACATAGACATTCATGCTCACATACACTGATACATGTACATCCATGCTCACATGGATACAAACATACATACAACCTCCTTTTTTCTTTATGATCTATATTTTTTGAATCGACACGGCGCTCACATTATCTCCTCACCTGTAATGAAATTCAGTTGCAAGATGTTGGGGAGAAAAATAGTTGCATCAATAAATGTCGGACGGCTTATAGCTGTTATTAGAATGATAAAGGGCTCTGTCTGCTCTCACACTAATAACACGGTTATCTATTTACAGTCAAATATTTCAAAAACACACAAGAGCCTCCGAAAATACCAAGGAAAATCTCACATCTAATCCCATATTCTAAAGAAATCGACATGATCTCATTTTCTCATTTGTCTTCTTAACGCGGATCTTTCTCTTGAAAACAACTTTCGATTAACAAACAGAGAATATTACGCTACGCGATGTTTTAACCTTTCGTATGAATAATTATTTGTTTCCAAAGAGACGGATTACAGGAAATACATTGCGGTAAAATTGGAAAATTGGATTAGATCTTCCAGTAGTCCAGACTAAGCATGTGACCAATAAGATGGGTTGTTGGGGGCAACATAGGAGGCAAATGGGTGGAGCTTAGCAGTAACCACACCCATTCCGTCATAAGCCCCATTCACATACCGTCCATCGTTTTAAATAGCCAAAGAGGGACAACTTTGTCTTAAGGGGTGCGGTAAGGGGTGTGGCAAGGGGTGTGGTAAGGGGTGCGGTAAGGGGTGTGGTTAGGGTGTAACCCAAAATAATTCTGAGCTCCTAGAGGGACAAGGGGATATAGGGATGAAAATAGGGACTATCCTTCCTAAAGAGGGGCGCTTGGGAGTTATGAGCCTATTCTCTCCCTGCCTTTGGGATGGTTTCTCATTATTCCTCACCCCGTTTATGACTATACCCCTACAAAAAACTCTCCGGGACACTTTTGGGCACCTGGAGTCTAAATTGGGCGCCCCTCAAATGAGACAGCAGCCAAGTAGGATGAGTTAAAAAGAAAAAAATAAGCAAAATACAAACATAATAGTAAAAGGGGGATGGGGGAGGGGCGATTACGCGGAGGTATTTTTGATCAATTCATCTCATTACATTAAAAGCCGCGAAGGTGACAGAGCATCATCTTATCTTTCATAGGTGAAGTCTGTTTAATTTTATTCTAAGAAAAATATTGTGAAGATTTTATTCTTTGCCTTTTGCAGCGTGGAACTGACATTAACGATGGCAACCGTTAAGACGACATGGGCCACATGGGTCTGATCTGCCGGCAAAATCTATTCCTATATGCGTTCTATGTGTACGTATAACTATATATATATATATATTACATTTACTAAGGGAGGTCAGAGCTTTTCTGGAAACATTTAGTTTTCATTACTATTTAGATCGCTAAATCAGGGGGATGTAATGGGGGAAAACATGTTTTATTTTCCATTTGTCACATTATTAGTTAACGTACAAGAAATTACACATATTCTATAAAACACAACAAAAAGTACTTCTTTCAACACCAAACTACCCTACACAACCTCTAAACGTATGTCGAAAAAATGCTTCAAAGACAATGGACGTCTCTGCATAAAAGTATCGGATGTACTTAGAATGCAGATCACTGCAGATTTAACCCCTTAAGGACAATGGGCGGTCCCTAGACCCATTGAAAACAATGCATTTTGAGCCCGTACATGTACGGGCTTTGTCATAAAGGGGTTAATTACATACATAAAACGCTAGACATTCCTCCTCTGTCGGGTCATTTTATTTATCAGTAGATGTATCAATAAAACCAAACACGCGGCAAGATGAATGTGAATCCGGAACGCTCGTAGCTATTGAAACGTTGTGGTTGCTGTTTTCTGAGTTACAATTCTCAGGTTACAGGTTTTGGGGGATTTTTTTTTCCAAATAAAATTTAGTATTCGCCCAACAGACATGAATTCTCTTTGTACAACTGTTTCTCCTCGGCTGCGTTTCTGGAAGACTGCAGTCAATCATTTGGATTTTATTTGGTCCTGATTGAGTTTTATTTCTAGGAGGAGGATTTTTTTCCTAAAAAAAAAAAAAAAGATTAAAATATCTACTTTTTAAAAATATATTTATTTTTTAAAATAAACAGAATAGCACAGGGAAATTTGGGTCTATTTGGATAAAAAAAAAACCCCTTTGGAACTAAAATCTCTGTCTCCATCTGCCTTCTCCTGATTCAGGGCCAGAACGGGTGATGACAGGGGTGCGCTGGCACTTTAAGGCCAGCAGCCGCTTAGCATGTGCATTCAGCTGCTGACCGCATGTTGCAATGAGTGCGTGTCGGCCCACCAGAGTTTGCCGATAATTTACGTTGTATATATATATATATATATAAAGTGAAGAGCGCCCGGTTTGCAAGCTAACGGGGCTCTAAACAAACCCCCTGAAATCAAAGTACCCCTCGTTAGTCGTTTGAAATGTTAGTATATTGGATTTCCAATGGTTCCTGATCGATGGATCATTTAATGGATTTTTTTATTGGGGCCAAACAAGCCTCCAAGCCATCAAGATTTCCCGAACAGGTGTCCACACCTGAGAACTTTCTGAATAATTCACCTACATTCCAGCAGGGACCTCACCAACACTCTCCGTCCATTTCCCTCTTAGACCGCGACGAAGTCCCACCGATATCGCGTGCGGTCCCACTGACGCCGGCCGGCGGGACTTTCTCTACCCATACATCTAAGGTTCTCAGGTATGGATATCACCCATAACATACTGGTAGCAAAAGTACCAACTGGGAGTCACCCTTTCCTCTCATATCGGGGTAAAAGGTGTCATAAAGGCTAAGTTGGCATGTTTTTTTAGTTCTGTCGATTTAAACACAAGGGTCCTCTGTGCCAGGTCTCCTGCCGTGATATATTCACAGCTCAGTAGTGCGATATATCACCCCCCCAAAGCTTTAATTAGCATAATAGTAACAGAATACTGTCCTTCTACACCTCATTTGGAGCTATTCAGTTATACCTATTATTATAAGTCTTTAATTCACTCCACGTGGCCTTAAATTACCTGGGCTTTCATAACACATCAGGGTAGAACCCATTAGCGAGGTGTCTTAGGAGGTTAGCAATTTTCCTGTCTGTAATACACATGTTTTTTTTATTTAAAATTAAGGAAGACGTTGAGTTCCAAGACCTGTCACTGCGAAACTTACGGCTAACATTAGGCTACCCATAAAAAAAATTACGAAGTATGCAATTATGGGTTATTGAAACCAATTACCCTTCTCCGCTACCATGATGACATCCGTGAGGTTCAACCACAGGGCAGGCACAGTCTGGTGAGACATTACTGCTACTGTAACACGACGGCTGTTCCGTACCTCTTCGTATGTCTCGAACTGAATGTATTTTTACCGTATATGACTTGGTTGGAGATAAACTAACGAGCTGTGTGAAAGATCAAAATGGCCGCAAATATAAGGAAAGGGATAGTGCAGTATAGGCAGCTTTTAGCCAGGTATCTCAAGTAGTGATACGAAGAGCGAGTGGCCTAACTACCGGGCGCCCGGGCAACTTCTTGTACCTGTCTCCTAGTTCTGCTTCAAAATAGTTTAGAAAGAACCCCTCTGTACGTGAGCATGAATGTCTATGTTTAAGTGTGTGTGAACATGAATGCGTATGTATACGTGTGTGTGTGTGAGCATGAATGTGCGTGTATAAGTGTTTGAGTGTGACCATATATGTGTAAGTGTGTGTATGTGTGAGAGCATGCATGTGTAAGTGTTTGTATGTGAGCATGTATATGTAATTGGTGTGAGATGGAGTTTGTGTTAGCATGAGTGGTGTGAGGAGTGTGTGTGTTAGAATGACTGTGTACGTGTCTGTTCGTGAGTATGAGTGTGCATGTTGGCATGTCTAAACGTATGTGAGTGTGTTTACATGCGTGCCAGAGTGTTTGTTGGAGGGGCAAAGATAGCACCGATAAGCTGTTTGGGGGTAGTGACAAGCTGGGGCAAAGTTTGCACAGGCAGGCTGTTTAGGGGTTAGGGTGGCACTGATAAGCTGCTTGGGGCAAAGCCGGCACTGCACTCACAAGCTGTTTTGGGGCAATGGTGGCTCTCACAAGTTGTTTGGGGACAAAGGTGGCACCATGGGACATGCTGTTTGGGGCCCTGTGGCTATTTTTGCAAGGTTTCTAGTTACGCCCCTGTAAATAAGTAGGGGTAAAGTGAGAGTTGCTGCAAATGTTTCATGATTTTGCTGCTTTTAACAGTAGATCCCACAGGAAGCAGTGGCGCATTCTGGTCTAGGCTTACTAAGCAAGGGTGGCAAGTCCAGGGGGGGGGCAGTTTTAGAATGCGGGCAAAGTAATTTTGCTTCTTCAGTAGTGCGAGTGTATACATATAAATGCATTTAAAAAAATGTATAGTTTATATATAATATTTTAGCACTTGATGTTGAAATCCATCCGCACAATCTTAGAAGTACTATTCAATAACCCAGAGTTGAATATATACCTAGGGTCGGCTACCCAGGGTCCTCTCTCCTGGTGCACAGAAAGCCAGTGAAATTTAGTTTTTTTCCGGCAAATTCCCGTGGTAAAAGTGCCATTCCTGTTGCCCGTTTCAGAAACAATATTTTATAACTATTTTGCTTGCCTGTATCATTTTCTGTAGTCGTTTTGACTTTGCTTACACAACAGGTGCAATCTACATCTTTTACGCATGGGCCACTTTTATCGAGCTGTATTCCTGCATGGAATGAGTCGGTACTCATTACACAGCAGTCTCTTCTCTTAATTGTTTTCCGCCGATCTAATCCGCTAAATATTCATTGTGCTCCCTGATTTTAGGAGAATATTTAGCAATTTCAGCTGACTTGTTTCCATTAAACATAGCTAATGTATTTAAAGCAACTACAAGGGGTTTTCTTTTTTTTAAAATGGGTGCGAGTTGAAAAAAAAGCAATTAACTTGCAGATTCTTTAGATTGTGAGTTGCTTGCACATTACAAATAAGTTGGAACTAAGTTTCTAGGAGGTCGTGCGGGAGGATGCGTGTGTAAATGTACTCCTGTGCACCAACAGCCCCCGGTGGTTGGAGGTTGAATTGCATCCTCCATAGACTTAAATGGGCCCCACTGACTAGTCTATAGGGGACCTTTCTAGTCTATAGAGAATGCAATGCAATGGGTGCTTCTGGTGCATGGGGGTTAATATACATGCATGGGATTGGCCAGAGGGTAGAGGAGAGGCAACAAATGGGGTTTGACGTTTTATCTCTCCTAACCCGAGTGGGCATAACTTCCAATGGCATATAGGTTATTTTAACTCCCTCAACCCCCTAGGAATGAGTTGGGTGTCGAGGGTGCGGCATTTGGTGTTTGCCTCCTATAGGGTAACTTTCTATATTTTAATCCCCATCGTTCTAAATGGGGGGAGGGGTGTACCTATAGCCCAGGTTGATTTAGCTACCTTGTCTCATCCTGCATGAGGTGAAGAGGGCGAAATTGAATTATTTATTTTGTCCTCTGCTTTTCCTGTAAATGTATTTAAGTGCATTTTCGGCGTGAGATACAGCGGTTCCAAAAAAAGAGCATGCTGGTTTCAGATGAGGACATGAATGCTTTTATTCAACTCACATATCCTCGCCTGAAACTCGCCAAAGTGTAAAGTCATAGGCACTCGCAAACAACTTGCATTATAGTGTACATAAAAAGAAAATAAAAATACAAAATAGATGATCTACAGAAACAAACAAAAAACAATAATGCGCCTAAGGTGCTGAAGAACCTCTTGTGTGATTCACCATAAACCCACGCAGCTAAAAAAACAAAAAAAATAATATAAAAAAAGGGTAAGGTCAGTGCTGGCATACGATAAGTGAATACATTTGAAACAATGAAAATTAATAAGTATTCAATCCTATAGTTTGTCTTCCTACGAATTACCAATAGATGCTTTTTATCTTCGTAATTATCTTCGTTATTATTATCTTTATTAATACAGAGCACTGGGTTGCTGCTTTTTAAGTTTATTGGACTTTCGTTTATTACTTCATTCGCGTATAATTATTTATTCATATATATCATTTATATTTAGATACATATTTTATTATTTTACATTATATTGTCTGAAATTTATTCACTTATGGTTTGCTTAACCGACTTAGACCCCTAACTTAACCCCTAACCAGCCACTTTTTGGGACATTTTATACAAGGCATTTAATTTAGAAAACTAAAATTCTAAAAGAATACAGCGATGGAGAGCATGGAATTTTCCAGTGAGAAGGACAATTATGAAAAGAGTCACAGAACATCGCGGTACCTTTACAGAAAATCCAATCAGACGCGTTTCACAACACATTCTCATGGAGCTGGTATTGGATTAAAGGCTAATGTATTTTACGGGGAGATCTTTCAGACGTTCGGGCCGCACGAGGACTGGAGTAACGGAGATAAACTTCATACATTACGCCTAAAACAAGTTCAGACTTAAAGAGGAGAGAAACATCGTTGGCGTTCATCGGACACTGGAACCGAACTCTCTTATTGAGACTCACATATTGAGACTCCGTAATCTTCTCTCATTCATTCATTAGAGATATACCTGGGAACGCTCTGGGTTTGACCCGGAGGTCTCTGGGTGAAGGACCGCTTCTCCGGTTCTCCTGGTCAACAGCCGAATCCTCCGGGTGGCCGGAGCGGGGACTTGAGAGGCCTCACTCCCCACCCATTTCACCTTTAAATGGGGGTGTTTCCTGCGATGTCAACGGGAACGCCTCCAATGTCAGCAGGAATGCCCTTGACGTCAGCAGGACCACCCACTGACATTAGCGGGACCACCCACCGACATCAGCGGGACCACCCACCGACATCGGCGGGACCACCCACCGACATCGGCGGGACCACGCACCGACATCGGCGGGACCACCCACCGACATCGGCGGGACCACCCACCGACATCAGCGGGACCGCCCATCAGCGGGCAGTTCTGGCTGCGTCCCGCAAGGGCCGGCTCCGAGTAGCCGGAGCCCAGAAGTTCCCAGGTATGATTATAGATCATATACCCATGTTGCATGCTATAGGGGCGGCACCTTGACTTTCTTTTCCCATGACCTTCATGCTTATTCCTCCCCATTAAATTCCCTTTAATTACCTCTATGTAAAAAAAAACTACTTTTTTAAATAGAATATCTCCATAAACCTTGATTGGCAAACTCTCCCCCCCCCAATATATAGATACTTTTAACAAACAAATATTGATATACTAAAAGCTGTGACCATGGCTATTTAAGACCCGTTCTCGCACACCGAAACTCCATATGCATGCGCCGAAGGGTTTCATTTAAATAACAATCATCGCCCTTTACATCTTGCAAGCGGCGATGTCTTCAGGGAGCGTTTGTGTGAAAAACAAGAATATTGACGAGACACTAAAAGACGAGAGGAAGGGAAAACACGACTTTTCTAACGGCGTAACATCCTTTTGTGCGGAATCTTGAATGATGAGATTTATATGTTGTTATTTTTTTTTCTCATAACATTTCCATCTTATTTCTTCTACAGCCATTCGTGCCGCTTTAATAGCCCGTGGCCATAAATATACAGTAAAAGCACGATATCTCCCTGAAATAAGGGTCGACCACTAGGCCCAGCCCGGCTATCTGGCACACCGGGCAAATGCCAAGACTAAGGTCCCCTTCTCCACCAGAAGGTCTTGTTCTATCTCTTTGAAGGTCATTGTTCATTGACCCCCGTATTGTAACAGATCTACGGAATCTTATAAAAAAAATGGAATGTTTTTAGAAGGGGCGAGAAATCAGATATCTTCGTAATTTTATGTTTTTTTGCTCGGCTGAATTCTCCTGGGAAAGTAGAAAGAAAATAGTCTTGAGAATTCTGCCACCACAGCAACAACAAAAAAAAGGGACTTTTCTACCCATGATGGAAAAAAAAAAAAAAAAGAAAATGAGTTTGCTGTTTATTTTGCTCCCAAAGATAAGGCCTTTAATTTATTCCTGTCAGGGAGAGTCTT
Organism: Spea multiplicata; assembly: GCA_009364415.1. NCBI lineage: Eukaryota > Metazoa > Chordata > Amphibia > Anura > Pelobatidae > Spea > Spea multiplicata. Next base: position 9,565 of record VKOC01020972.1, on the reverse strand, counting down.
CTAGAAGGGAAGGAAGAAAGGGACTGCCACCTTCTTTTTTCTTTTTTTTCCTTTTAGAAAAGATAATGTCTTTCTAGACAAAGAGCAAACTATTTGAGAAAAGGATCGGTATAAAAAAAAATAGCTAAAAAAAAACACCGCAGGTGTATCGAAAAAGAAGAAAATAAACAGTTTGGAAGACAGCACAAGTTGTTAGTTTAATAGCCGCGGACAATCAGCCTGCACAGCACGACGCGGCGTTCCGACAGATGAACAAGACGAGGTGTTACAGCGAGGCTGCGCTCGGCAGGCTGGAAACCAAAAAAACACATGAAAATACCTTAAAATCAAACGTCTTTAAAACTGGGCAAAAGGGGCATCTGTCTAGGGTCCAAACATCCTCAGGGGCCCATGAATAGCCCTTTTACCCCCTTTAAAGGGCCTGGTCGAGGCTGTGTGTGGAGGCTCCCCTCCAGGAGACCAGGTTTACAAAGCGGACAGCGGGGGGGGGGGGGGGAGCGAACCAAAAGATAAGAGAGAGAATACAGAAGACAGGAAAACAAAACGAGACAAGAAACGGAGCGGCGGAAAAGCAGACGGGGACACGGAAGTGGTTGTCGGAAGCGGTACAGACGCATTGAGAGAGGGGGTTAGAGAGATCGTGAGCCAGAGTGAAAAAACAAAATGCAAAAAAAAAATTGTGTTAACGTTTTTCCAAGAAAATATTGTTTCAGGCCTAGTTAGCATACTTATAAACTCTCAAGGGTTGATCCGGAGTCTCAGGGTTTTTGCCCCAATCTCTGGGTCCCAGGGTTACACAACATGGAGTTGACTCCTTCCTATCCCCCCCTGATTTGATCATATATAAGGGTCTCAACTGATGATTTTGCTCCAGTATGTTATGGCCGACATCCCTGCTTGAATGCAGGTGACTCAATTAAGTGTTTCTTTAAGTCAAGGTTCCCATGAGGATCCGTATGAGACCCACTTGGCGAGTCGCTACATAGACATCTTCATGATGGGCGATCGAAGGGTTAATATTTTATGATTCTCAGCTCATTAAGAAGTACGTTCATTAGGAACGGGCCCCAACGCGAGCTAAACGCCTTCATAGATGCCCTTCTGGACCGACGTAGCCAACGATACCACGTAATTATAAACCATATCATTATAATTAAAACTTCCGGTGTAATGAACGTGCCATTAAGCGGTTATTCTAATACGATGTAAAAATAACATGTTAGTCTTTGTAGCGATCCTTCGGTCAGAATGCAGCGGTGCAGATCAGCGTGTAATATTAATTAAATTCTGAAATGTAACGAACTGATGCAGATAAGGATGATTAACCCCTTAATGACAGAGCCCGTACACGTCCGGGCTCAGAATACATTGTTTCCAATGGGTTTAGGGACCGCCCATTGTCCTTAAGGGGTTAAATGCATCGACTTTAGCAATATTTGCGGCGTGTCTACTCCGGAGGATTACATGGTAATAAAAGGATGTCAGTGGGACGGAAGCGACAAGCCGGCGAGGTCAGAAGCCTTCTATTATATATATTTGTCCCGGAGATTGGACCCCCCCCCCCCCCCAAGAAAACAGGTCACTGGCTATAATTCCATGTTTAAAGGTTCATCAATAAGGGAAAATCATATTTCCTTTTAGATTACAGACGAGTCATCACTTTGAAGATGTTTCTCATTACATGTGACATTCAGGGGCCATCAACCATAAGAACTCGACGAGCGCACGCAACGACGACAATAAACTCGAATCACAAAACCCCAACGGGCTTTTGTGTTAGTAATAGTAGCCGTTTTTTTTTTTTTAATCTCTTGAACCTAGATACAAAAAAGCCAAACATTCTTTTGATTTGGTGACCGCGAGCCCGCCATCTTGGGTTCTACCGAAGGTCTTCATATGGCGGAAGGGGTCAGAACGTATTAACACGATGTTCTACAATAAGAACCTAGAATCCCCAAATGTGTGAGCCACGGAGGAGAGAAATAAAGAACAGATTCCCGATAGGCAAGTTTAAATATATATCCTCAAAGAAAAATATCTATTTTTTCACTTTCTCTTTAAATTTTATGGCTTCACAGGAAAAAAAAAATAATCTTGCAAAACGACTTTTCAGTTCATGCATTATTCATGAGATCTGTCATTCACAAAGCACCATGGATTCCGTTTAACAGTCAACACGAGAAAAGCTTTCCTTATAGTTTTGACATCTGTAGAAAGTAAAGACAATGTTTAAAGAACAAACAGTTTGTGGGGGATTTAAACACGCATGGGATAGACATACGGCTCCTGAATCGAAGACGAGACCAGCGACTGATTAAGGTTTGAAGAAAGAAGACTAAGGTAGAAGATAGTAGACTGAGGACAGAAGATGAAGAAGACGCGGAAGCGGCTGTAGGAAAATTGTGAATGTATCGGCAGATCCGGGTACTTCTACCCTGAGCTCTCCCTCTTCCCGAGGACTGGTGTTGTGAAGGGGCCTTTAGTGGGAGGGAACTGGGCGTGGCACAAAGAAAAGTGGGCAAGGACTAGGCAGAATGTAGGCGGGGAGTGGGCATAACCAAACAAAGCGCTTGTGAGAGAAAGTCCTACCCTGGACCAATGGGGAAGAGGGAGCATGAATGCTGACCCACGCATGAAGCAGCAGTAAGGAATTTCACCATTGGTGGGGAGGCTGCAACGTTGTTACACTGAGGGGAGAGGTGACTTCCTGCCTTTTCCCTTGGGACAGCGGTTAGGTCTCCTGGCTACGCGAAATGCAAGGTCAATATGACGTTTTGCCCATAACCTGCGTGTCCCGCAATGGGGCTTATGGCACCTGCCGGGCTCGGGCTTATGCCCAAGAACTGCCTATGGCCCAACAGCTGGTGGGTTGTCAATGGGTGGTGCATAAACGGTTGATAAGGCTGGCTCGAGGAATCTGATGCGATGTAAATAATCAATGAAGCTGTGGCCAATGCCCTAACCCACAATCAGTGTCTCGTTATTGGGTTTGGTTGGATGGGGCTGAGATATGGGTTTCATGCTATGGGTTAAGCGGTAAAGTAGAAACTAACCCGGAGACCCTGGGGAAGAAGGGCTTCACCTGGAGACTCCGGGTCAAACCTGAGAGCTCCCAAGTATGCAGATCAGTAAATGTCACATGGTAAGTCATTTCCACCCATTTCCACGTTCCACCATGCTTTCCCCAAGTCAAATAAGGGGGAAAAAACTGCACTTTGTTCATTTATTCTTCACCCAGCTCTTCTTAAAATGCACAATTAACCCAACAAAAATATATATTATCGTATTTGCAATTTTGTACAGTTAAAATGCAAGGCATATCAGCAATATGCCGCTTAGCTTTATTACCATTACAATAATGACGGCGTTTACCCACACTACCGTCGGGGGGGGGGGCAATCAATACCTATAATTAGAAACTCGGAGTATATTATTTTTCTTCGTTACGTAAAACTCTGCAAATTTTTTTTTTTATATATATAAAAAAGCAAAAAAAAAACCAAAACAATTACGCTTGTAACTCAAAACAATTCATAAATAAAAATATTCTATCAATGCAAATGCGATAATGTTGCCATTTACCAAGATTAGATTTGTAAAAGTGTAATTTAAGCAATGCTTTTGTGAGATTTTGCGTGTTTCGGAGCGTTTTATTTTTTTTCCGTAATACCTTGTTCATTTACATTTCAATTTAGCATAATGTATTCTTTACCGAAGCTAATGCTTTTCAGACATACTCGTCGATATCAGCCGAGCAGCAGAAATACAGTTCAATGGCTTGGATGAAGCATAAAAGAATACAATTAAATATTTGCGATATTTAACCCTTTGAGTGCCTGGGGTCAGGGAAGTATTTTTTTTCCCTCTTCGTGTACCGAGCCACGTTTTTATGTTGTGCTGTAGTTACGTTTAGGGGACAATTCTAAGATTTTACTAGTCTCATGACGTAAAGTCATGATTTTATTAAGGACACGGAGGCGAGTATTATAGTGCATTCTCTTTCTTTATTACTACTCCCTCAGCAGCAAAAAACAAGGGAAGCAGTTAACTGAAGAGAAAAAACATATATAAGTGACATAACATATCAACCAATCAGAATAGATCCAACATATCAAAAGGTGTGAGACACTGCTGCACTTCCTCTTTTCTTGCGAACGTAATCAGCCCAGGAGCGACTCCACACGAACAAACATGGACATCCGAAACCTTGGACAACGGAACCCGAGAATCCAGAAGATATCAAACTAGAATAAAAGAAAAGAACAACGGTAGAAACCAAGGACTAAATTGGAATGGTTAAGACACCAAACGAGGTAAGACTATGCAAGCAGGCAGATAATGGCGCAAAGCATAAACATATGATCATATAACCCACAAGAAAAAATCAATCATAAGTAAATAAGAAATAAATGAATAAACAAACAGTAAGAAGAATACATCACAAATAAAACATGCGCGATAAAACAGTCATGAAACCCAAACGCAGGGAAGGGAACGGGAGGGAATAATACTCGCCTCCGTGTCCTTAATAAAATCATGACTTTACGTCATGAGACTAGTAAAATCTTAGAATTTTATTAAGGACACGGAGGCTCCTATTATAGTGCAAGTTCAAAGCTGATCAACCAAACGCTCAGAGAAATGTTGCACCGGGCGGAGGTAAAATTCTCGAAATGTGGAATCCGAAGACCAGTCTGCCGCCTTCAAAATATCCTCCATGCGACAACCAACCGCCAGAGCCTTGGATGCCGAAGCACTCCTAACAGAATGTGGAGAGAAAATGGACGTATCAATACCTGCCTGCTGCAAGATCCACTTCAACCACCTGGAAAGAGTAGGGGAAGAAACCGGACCATGAGGTCGTCGAAAAGAAATGAACAACGGGAGAACGGAAGGGTCCCGAAGAACCCGAGTGCGAGACTCATATTCACGAAGGCAAAGAACAGGGCAGAGAAGAGGCCGAAGCGGGAAGGATGGATAAAAGACCGACTTAATATTGGTCTTCGTCCTCCTAGAGATGTCAAACAAAACACCATCCGGACGGTAGACCTTAGCAGAAAAATCCAAGGCCCTGACATCCGAAACCCGTTTGCAGGAAAGAATGCAAAGAAGAAGCAATAGTTTCGCAGAGAGCTCCTTAAGAGAAAGATCTTGATTTGAGGACCAAGCCTCCAAAAAACGAAGAACAACATCAACATCCCAGGTAGAAGAATACCGAGGAAGAGAAGGCCGAGAGAAACGGATACCCTTAAGCAGCCTACAAACCAAAGGATGTTGGCCAATAGGGACCCCGTCAAGAGGGACATGGCCAGCCGAGATGGCAGAGCGATATAAATTGACCGTACGATAGGCTTTGTTACCATGAAAGAGGTCCGTAAGGAAGGACAGAACCATATTCAAAGGGGCCGAAACGGGATCCAATGATCTGCCCAGGCACCAGCCAGACCAAGATCGCCATGCGGAAGCATAGGCTCGTTTAGTTCCTGGAGCCCATGCATCGGCCAAGAGGAGGAGAGTCTGTTGTGAAACACCCTCGACAGACCAAGGTCCCCGGAAACACGCCAAGCCACCAACTGAAGCTTGCCTAGAAGAATCAGGTCGTGAGAATGAAGGTCCGGGTCGAGGAGGAGATCCCTGAAGGACGGAATGATCCTGGGAAAGTCTGACGATGTCTCCAACAGCCTGGGAAACCAATGCTGGGACTGCCAAAGAGGCGTTATCAGGACAAGGGATGACTGGAACCGAATCATGTGCAGGATCGTCCGGGCAATCATGCTGAACGGAGGGAACGCGTAAAGAAGCGTTGCCGGCCAGTGTTGAAGGAAGGCGTCCGTGGCCATCGCCTCCGGGTCTGGTCTCCAGCTGAAAAAGCGCGGGAGATGCGTGTTCAGACGAGACGCGAACAAATCTATTTCCATCGGACCCCATAGGCGCTGAAGCTTCTGAAAGACAGATGGGTGAAGTCGCCAATCTCCGGAATCCCGGAGGAAACGAGAATTCCAATCTGCTGTGAAATTGGAGAGACCTGGAATGTGTACAGCGGTAACGGAAATGCCATGGAGAAGACAATACCTCCAGAAGTCTCTTGCGAGACAAGCCAACAGTCTGGACTTCGTGCCTCCGAGGTGGTTGATATAACGCACCGCCGCTACGTTGTCGAGCTTCAGAAGAATGGAACAACGGGCATTGGGAGGTGCTAGACTCCGGATGGCGAACGAACCTGCCAAAAGTTCCAGGCAGTTGATGTGAAGGTAAGATTCCTCCAAGGACCACCTGCCGCCTGTAGATACGGTCCCGTAGCGCGCTCCCCAACCATGTAAGCTTGCGTCCGACTCGATCACAACGTCTGGAGTGGAACCGAAGATGGCCCTGCCGTTCCAGGCCTCCATGTGGGACAGCCACCACATCAGTTCGTCTCTCGATTCGGCGTCTAGAGATACAGAGCTTTCGTAAGAGGGAACGGAAGACAGCGAAGAAGTTCTCAGTCATTGTAGTGCCCTGTAATGAAGAGGGCCCGGGAATATGGCCTGAATGGAGGAGGACAACAGACCTATCATTCTCGCAATCTGCCGCACGGTGACCGTTGGAACGCGTAATAACCTCCTGATCTCTTTCTGGATCGCCGTGATCTTGGACTGAGGAAGGAACAGGGATTGCTGAACCGAGTCTACCTGGAATCCCAGAAATTCCATAGCCTGCGAAGGCACGAAACAGGATTTCTCTCGATTTATGAGAAAACCCAAGGACTGGAGAAGGTGAAGGGACCAATCGAGATGAAGACGGAGAAGAGAAGGGGACTGAGCCATAATAAGGATATCGTCCAAATAGATTATAAGCCGTACCCCCCGAGAACGGAGGAAAGCTATTACTGGCTTCATGACCTTGGTGAAACACCACGGGGCCGACGAGAGGCCGAATGGAAGGCAGGTGAATCTCCACTTCTGATCGCCCCACAGGAATTGAAGAAAATCCTGATGAGATGTCGCTATTGGGATAGTGAAGTAAGCATCTTGAAGATCCAATTTGACCATCCAATCCCCTGGTAACAAGAGATCCCTGAGGCAATGGATCCCTTCCATTTTGAAGTGGTGATAAACCACAAAAGCATTGAGGGGACGTAAGTTGATGACCGGACGGACACCGCCTCCTTTCTTTGGTACTAGGAATAGAGAGCTTACAAACCCGGGAGAAGTCATGGGAATAGGAACAATAGCCCCCTTTAGGCAAAGAGATCTTACCTCTTCGGAAATGAGACGCCTCTGAAGTATGGGGAATTGAGGGGAAGGTGGAAGCCGAGCCTGTCGAGGAAAAACGGTCAGTTCTAAATGATAGCCCTTGACAGTATTCAACACCCAAGCGTCCGAGGTAATCAGAGCCCAGACGTGGACAAAATGCGCTAGGCGACCACCCACCTTCGCGAGAGGAAGGGAAAAAGGACTTACCGTAAGGACGTCTGGATGGGAAGTAACCTCTGGGGCCTCTGGTGGATCCAGGGCGACCTCTGGAAGGAAAGAAGGGTGTCGATCGTTGCTCAGGGATATGGCGTTGAGAGAAGGAGCCTCTATAGTGTCCAAGGAATCTGGAACTGCGGCCGGACGAACGGCCCCTGCTTCGTCCAGCCCCGGCAAAAACCTTTGGGGCGAAAACCTTTTTCATGGAAGACTGGGCTTTATCAAGGGCAGTAAAGGTTTTAACAAAGGAACCAACGTTCTTGACAAACGAGTCACCAAACAAGAGCCCCTTGGCCGACGGGCCTGGTTCCTGGGTAGCCATGTTGACTAACTTGGGCTCAATTTTAATCAAAATAGATTTGCGCCTCTCGGCACAGAGGGCTGAATTTGCATTGCCCATCAGACAGACCAGGCGTTGAAGCCAGCCGAGGGCCTCGTCAAAATCGAAGGAATCAGGGGAGGCCTTGCCCGCCTCAAGCAACTCAAAGAGTTTGGTAATGGGGCCCAAACTGTCCAGGAGTTTGTCCTGACAGTGACGAAGTGAGAATTCTAAGCCCTTTCTGGGCTTCCAACCAGTCTTAGAGAGAAACTGGATAATTTGAGGGTCAACCTCGGGTGTTTTACAGACCTCATCAGGAACGATGGGCCGTGGGCATTCAGCCCTGAGCTTACGCCTGCTCTCCTTAGAGAGAGGTTTGCGCACCCTGAGTGCGAGATATTGAGCAATATGAGTCGGCGGGTCCCACTCAGCCGACCTCGGATGACGCAAGGTATCCGGATCAAAAAGGGTATTACCGTGAGGGTCTTGGATATTGTCATCAGTGTCTCCAGTAGGAGCAAGTGTATGAGCCACATCACCCCCAGAAGAACCCATGGCCAACACAGGAGAGTCATCCCCTTCAGATAAATCAGAACCGGGGTCTTTATAGGAATCAAAATCATCACCACCGCTCTCATCAGACTCAGATGAATCTATTTGAGCCTTAGCTCTTTTCCAATGTCTGGCCGCTTTTGTCCGGTCAGGGACTCTTTTGCGCGGTAAACCAGCGCACTCAGGGACAGGAGCAGAAGCATTGTCCATCATGACAGAAACATGGCTGTCAGTCACGAGCGGGGATAGATGTTTAGTCTTACAAACGGCCTTCTTGCCTAAGGGGGGGGGATGGGCACAGCTGCAGGACCTGAGGTGACAGGCACCTGGAGCAAGGCCTGCTGGATAGACTGTGAAATAGAGTGGGACATAACACCCATGGCAGAAGACAGAGCTTTAGTGATTGAGTGAGACATAGTAGCGTCTAATAATGATTGAAAATCCTCTGAGGATAGAGGATGTGATTCATCATCTAGATTTCTATTAGAAGAGCCAGTAGCCCCAGCAGGGGCAGCCTGCTCAGATAAACGATCCATGAAAATAAATTAGAGATGCAGCAAAGTAACAATAACAATAAGGAAACCTGTGAAGGGTTGATTAACCCGTAGGGAAGAAAAAACGAGGAACCGAATGCCAGAAGAAACGGAACACACAGCCAGCACTTGAAGCTAATCGCGGGAGATGCGCGCCAATAAAAAATGGCCGCCGCACGAGACAAAGCGCATGCGCGAGACGCATCCGCTGGCCGAAAGGCCGATGACGCGGCAGCAAGGAAAACAGATAGACGCGCGCCAAGGAAAAATGCCGTTCCGAAAGGCAGAACGGCGGCGCGAAGGAAACCGCCGGCCGAAACGGCCGAAGACGCGGCCGTACAAAGGGAGAGTGTACCGCGACACTGAAGAGAGACAGGAAAATCTAAGGTAAGGGAACCTAAAGGGAGAAACAAAACGGCACGCACAATAAAGCAAATAAAGGGAAAAAAAACCACACCAAATAAGCCAAATAGGGATAACCAATATACAATAAGAAGGCAGAAATAACGGTAAAGTGAAATAGTTTAAATGAAATAATTTAAATGAAATTAATTAATCAATAAGAGTAATAGGATAAAAAGGCACAGCAAAATACTTAACTGTCCGCTGAGGGAGCAGCAAGAAAAGAGGAAGTGCAGCAGTGTCTCACACCTTTTGATATGTTGGATCTATTCTGATTGGTTGATATGTTATGTCACTTATATATGTTT
>VKOC01020971.1:0-11328 GCA_009364415.1 Spea multiplicata | reverse complement strand
TCCTGCCCCAGGAACCAAGAACCCCAGTTAAGGCTTCGTAAAAATATAATAAAAAAACATAACATAGTGAAGTACTGTAACTCAACCACCTAACCTCTCTTCTACTAATGAGACATTTCTCACATTACTGCAAGAAATGTTAACTTAACTTTGTGTTTCCTAAATGTCCACCTGCATTATCTTGAATACCTTTATGTTAAAGATATTAAAACCCACTTATGGACAATTATGTTAGCACAATATATACCCTTTTTATGTCCCAGAAACCTGCCTGGAATAGTAAAGGAATCCCTGTGTGTATTAATACGTTGTAACTTGGTTTTTTTTTTTTTACCAGATTTAGTGATTTGCCTTAAGGCCAACATAATCAGTTTGTTATTCAATATATAGAAAATGTATGTAAAAAAGAAAATACTTTGATTAAGATTATTAAATTAGGAACAAAATACCATCCCTAGACCCCTGATAATAAACCATCATAGATATGAAGGAGCTATTGGATTATACTAAGTAGTTTGGTACCAATGTGTAACATGCCAATTACTGTAGGGAAATCATTCGCATAGTTATTAAGAATTATTTAAGCAACACGCTCTGCGTAAATAACCCCCAAAAAATTACACAAGACACCAGAGGCTGAAGAAGTACACGTTAGGCCAACTTTAAGAGATCTGGGAAATGACTACAGAGTTGTTTTGTCTAACCAATATACTGGAACGTATAAACTGCAGTAATTAATGTTTGGTAAGAAAAATATGGTTTGTTGAGCAGACATCACAGAGTATGGTTTATATTTAATGGGAAAACATAGACTGGTTTGTGAGGACCAGGGGGAAATCCCAAGGAAAAATATTATCTCAGCGGGTTTTGTTCCACCGCAATCTAATAAACATTGTTTATCTGCAGACCAGAAGGCAGCCACTGTAGGTTCTTCACAAAACTTTTTATCTTTGGCAGAGATAACAATGTTCCTTTCCCCATAGACTCTCATTAGTCACAAGGTTTCCGTGTGGGTAACTAATACATTTTTGCTGGGTTTATTTAGTAGATTGGATTAATACAACAGAGGTGTAGGTGAAGACCTAAATATAGCAAAATATACAGTTGCGAAGTACATTGCTTTATACAGAAAACGTGAATAATGACATGCATAGTAAAATTATAAGCTTGCAAGCCCTCTTATTTAATGTATCACTTGTAACAAAACCATTTCAGCTGAGAGTCATAAATGTCACTTTTTGGGATATTAAGCACATTCCACTAAGGCAATAAGGCTCAGAACAATGTATTTTCCACAAATGTGACTATTATTTGCAGGTCCCAAAAACAACCATCCTCAAAACAAAATCATAAAGCCCAGCTCCCAATTGAAGTCCTCTCTGGCCCAGACTAACCAGCCTAAACGTCCACTAATTTCAGCCTCCATACCTGACCCGGCTAAGCCTCCCCAGACAGCAAACACGTGTGCAGACATGTAACGCCACACTTTTGGTCAGGGATTCTTCTTCAGGGCCTCTCCTTGATGTTTGCACACAAGGTAACATGATTGGGAGGTTCCATGGGTTTAAATGTTCAGCACCTGTGCCTGATGTAGCCTTCATCAAAGTCCTAGACTAGGTCATGCAAACCTGCCTTGGGCATCCGTTCTTGATTTTGGAGCATTGACCTGCCCTGCTCTCCAAATGCTTGACCCCAGGAACTCTGTGACAGATTACCGTATTTGCCCATGCAGCATGCAGCCGGGCATATCCATCGATCTGTCTTTAGAAGGCTGCTGGCCTTAAAGTGGCAGGGCTGCCCTGTGATTGCCATTCTGACTCTGGGTCCACCTAGACCTCCTCACCTCCCAATCCTGTTCCCACTAGGATAGTGCTGAAGAATATCTGAAAAAACCTATAAGTAGTATGAAGCCAATCTTTAACCTTCCTCTATCCCCTATTCTTTGGGTTAAAAACAAAATACTCTCCATACAGTGGGTTTTTTTTCTCGTCAACATGGTTTCAGTTTCCTCTACCTAATTTGGCCTCAGTCTTTTGTAAATACTTTGGAGGAGATGAATGACAAGTTAGATTTCAGTAGTTTTGAACTCATAGAGAAATGTTCTGGCATGTTTGCAAGCTATTATGGAGAAAAAAATGTAAAATATATTCTAGTATTATCTTACATGATTGAAAAATTAAGTTTCTAGCAAAATAGCTGGAATACTCTTATAGTATGCGGAACACAGTCATCACCGCCTGATGTATTAAATGTTGTTTTAAAGATTTGATTTCCTGAGAGGGTGGTAGTTAAATGGAACTGCCTCCGAGCAAAACAAGATAGGCTAATACAAGGGGGAGTTTGAACATGCGTGTGATCCTATGCTATGCATCTGGATTTGTAATACCTCCTTCTTCTAAGAGTTTGTCTTCCTCCTAATCTAGATTATTTCCCTTATAACCAATGGGATTCCACCCAGGTGCGGTTGGTAAATTGTCTTGTGCAAAGAAAAATGTCCTTGTGTTTTGGATCTGGAGTGCCCTCGTAGCACAATTGTTTTAGTATACATTGTGGGCCATTATATCTTATACATAATAAATAATGGCCCAATATGCCTTATTCACAATGGCCCAATGTGCTCTTCAAAACACAGTTAAATGAGAATGCTTAGAAAATCCATAAATAGTGCAAGTGAGCAAAAATTAAACTGCTCCACAAAGGGGACTTTTCATAAACTTGCTGTTAAGTTTTGCCTGTTCTTAGTAAACTTCAAAGACTCTAGCCTCATTAAGTGCATTTGGTTTAATGAATAGAACCTGAAACGTGACACTTGGAACAGCCAAAAATTTGGGATATTGACAGATCCACTTTGAGAAAAAATTGGCTGATGCATAATTTGTTGGAGCACCTAGCAAAAATGATTCTGATGATGTAATGCAAACTTGATTCAGTGATTGTTATAATTGCAAAACTTATTTACATTCACAGTAAATGACCAGGATAATTCCTAGGAAGAGAAGTAATTCCTGCGCAAGTCAAAAGATTTAGTATGTCTTTGTCCAAATGATTAACCTTAGACCTGAAACTTCCTCTTAATTGTAACGTACCTGGCTGCCGGTCCCTCCGGGTCCGCGGATCCTCAGCCGCCACGGAAGAGGGGGAGACCCCCCACCTTGCCGCAGCAGCATCAGCCGCCACGGAAGAGGGGGAGACCCCCCACCTTACCGCAACAGCCACAGCCGCCGAGGAGAAGGGGGAGACCCCCCGCCCTACCACAGCAGCTTCAACCGCCGCGGAGGAGAGGAAGACCCCCCTCCTCCGCAAGACAGCTTCTGCCGCCGCGAGGACGGGGAAGACCCCGCAACTCCACACGGCAGCCGCCGCCTTCTGAAACCTGGTCCGGTCCTGCCGCGCGTACACGCTCTTCCGCACGCCACCTAGTGGCGCCAGCCGGTACTACAGGTCCTTTTAGAAATTTACGATCTCGCCAATCCCAAGATGGCCGCGGACCGGAAGTGACATAACGGTACTTTGAATTTCTGGCGGGAAAACGTTAATTGGTGCCTAACCTTCACTGCCTATTTAAGGAGCCTCAGAACACTCCAGCCTTGCCTTCTGATGGTTGTACCTATCTTGTATAGTGTCATCTCAGTACGCGTTCCTGTTACCGATTCCTGGCATCTGACTCTGGCTTACATTACGACTATCCTGACTTCTGGCTTCCTGACCTCGGCTTACCCTGCAACGATCCTGACTTCTGGCTTCCTGACCCTGGCTTGCTCATTGGCTATTCTGTACTGGACTCTGGTGTTCTGTCTATTGGGCCTGCACACGCTGTTCTACCTGATTACAGGTTCTACCTTACGCTGTGCGTGACACCTATATATTATTCTGGAAGTCCACAAGTTAGACAATTGGTTGAATTTCTGTAAACAGTGCACTAGGGAATTCTTCACATATCCATATTTTAATTACAAAATTCCACAGAGTCAGGAGTGTATTTGTAGGTATTGATTCCTGTAGACATTTTTACACTAGAAGAAAAGTAGAATTCGGCAAATTGGTATCATAAAGCCAAAGGGTTTGAAATCCATCTGTGTAACTTAAACATAAAACTTACACTATTTTAGTTTTTCAAATATCTGTCTGTCTCTGTCTATATAAACACGAAGTAATCATTTAAGCAACGTGATATATACTAGTCATGATTTTTATTTGACCAAGATGTTATGGCATGTTTTATTGATTAATATTTATGTGGACATTTAGTACTGTAATACTAATAAAAAAAGGTAGGAGCCACCAGAAAATGATATAGCAAAGCAAATACCACTCATCAAAGGGGGGGACTCCTACTATAGTTTTGATAACAGTATCATTTTCAAGATAGCAGTAAAAATATTGTGTTCACACAATAGATTTTTTAAATATTTGCTATATGTACATAATTATGTCTTATCCAGTCTACTAGATAAACACATTGACTACTTATATTACAGACTCGTGTTAAAGAATAGAATGGCTCAGTCTTTAACACCCAGAGAGACTTTATGACGTCATTAGCTTTGATATAAACAGCCCGGATAAGGTAAGTTTATTGGAACGAAATAAAATAAACCTCACTTTTCTTCAATGCTCAAATATTTTATTTCCCTTGGGATTTTGCCCTTTAATGACTGAGCAAAAGTATTGCTCCTGCCATCTGTCCATTCCTAACTAACAGCAATCATAGAAAAGATTTACTAAAGTTGGCTCTTTATAAAAATGAGATTGGTTAATTTGATGTGAAAAGATTCACGCTAGTTTGTGCATCTGTTCCAGCATCATGAGCCCAGTAGGAAAAAAGAATGCAGGAAAAGGTTGAATTGTGCCACAAATGCTATAATAAGAAGACTTTTCTCAGTAGATGATTATAATAGGTTGGAAGCAGGGTATGAATCAGTATTTTCCTTCTGTCATTTCTGAAAAAGGGCAAATATGCACAATATTGTTAAGGTTTTACTCAATATTTTAATATATGTGAAAGGGACAGCCACTCGTGGAAGTAGGAAAGCCACCTTGTGGAGTAGAAGTGGTAGCTGCACCATTTACAATAAGGTACTTTTCATCAGATACGCCACTGGTAGAAGCTTTTATAAGGGGTTCTGGATCTAGCAGCTGCCCTTAGAGATGGGATGTCAGTTACCAAGAGAGGCTGTGCTTAGATAATCTTTTAGATGGGAATGACAAACACATGTTTAAGGCATGATGTGGGCGTACCAACTGAAAAGGACTGTGAAGGTTTAGAAGAGCAATGAAATTCATGGAATGCATTGACCCACCTTTAGGAGATATTTAACACGAAGGAATTTAATGAGGGCCCAGGACATGATGAGGGAGAGGATGCCCTCTATAATACATATGGTATAATATTTCAGCATAGATTTTTAAAAAAAAGGCCTTTAAATGTGTTAGTGTTTTCAAATTAAAAATGTAAAAATGTGCCCTTACTTTTAAATGTATTATCACCAATATGAGCTATATAAAGTTTTTTAATAAATGCATTCAAATATCTATATAGCTGATATTTTTCAACTTATATCAACAAAAGTATTCCACTCTATGATAAATCATCACCAAAATTATAATTAAGTGTGTTGAGAGTGGCTTTGAAAGGGTATAGGTGTTTTGTATATAGGAAAAGACAATATTAAACCAAATCATTTTGTCTCTAAGGAATCTTTTTAAAAGTTGCACTCTAGTCAGATATCTTGTGTTTAACGAAAATGACATAATTGAAAGTCCTCTAACGCAATCTATAGCTTTTTTTTTTTTTTTTTTTTTTTTACAGGGAAAGGGGTTACTGTTATTTACTGTCTATTGTAGTTAGCTTTGGGTGAAACGCCACAATGTTGTATTTGACCCCTATTTATTTTTAGACTGTTCACTGTTTTATCCATTAGGGTCCCATATTGGGTATTAAGAGGCCCTGCAAGCGAGACCTATTACAATTTTGAATAAATAATCAATATTACAGTAACATGATGAAAACAGATTATAACTGAAATTATGCACAACCAACAGCTTTATTTGATTGAGATTCCCATATACTTTAGTACATTTCTTGTGCTTGTTTCATTTGCGTTCTTTGTTGTAATAATTACTGTATTTTGATTCTTTGTTTCCATTTAGAGGCATTTACCATTTGTTCAATGGGATGTTATATCTTAAATCCTACCTTTCTAACCATACTTTCAGTGTCTCATTTACTGGAACTTGCTCTCCCCTATCCCCTATCTATTGGTATTCCTCAAGGTTCAGTTCTTGGGTCCTGCTATTCTCCATCTACACTTCTTCCCTCGGACAACTTATTTCTTCCTTTGGTTTCCAGTGCCACCTATATGCCAATGATACCCTAATCTATATTTCTGCTCCTGACCTTTCCCTCTCTCTTCTAACTCACCTCACTGACTGTCTATCAGGAATTGCATCATGGATGTCGTCCTGTTACCTAAAGATCAACATCTCTAAGACTGAACTCATGGTAATCCCGCCATCTGCTCTGTCCGCTTTTCCAAACATCTCTATTGCTATTGACCACTCTACTATCCAACCAACAGACCAGGTTCGCTGCCTTGGTGTCACCCTTGACTCTGCTCTCTCTCCTTCATTCCTACTTCCGGTCCCTCACCAAATCCTGCCACCTCCACCTGAAAAGCATCTCCTGAATCTCCCCTTTCCACACACAAGAAACCACCAAGTTACTAATCCACTCCCTTGTGATATCCCGCCTGGATTATTGCAACTCCCTATTTATTATTGCAACCGGTCTCTAGTATCATAGGACCATAGAACTCAGTCCCATTTTACAGTAAATTCCAGTAGGTCTGCAAACTGAAGACAGGTGAGTTTATTTTCAGATGAGAGTAGTGTTCTTTTTTTCAATAGCTTGTGGTGATGTAGGTGACACCAGATTGTAGTTTTGGGGACCTTCTGATCTCAAGACACAACTAAATTCTGCAATTCTCCAGATGTAATCCTTGGATTTTTTGGGCCTCTCGAACCATCCTCTTCACTGTGCATTGAGACAATATAGACACATGTCCTCTTCCAGTTTAATTCATAACAGTTACAGTTGACTGGAACTTCTTAATTATTGCTAGCAGATGTACTTAGTGTCTTATAGTATATAATACAGATTTGTTTATGTGTTATACAAGCTATGTAACAATGTATTTTATTTACACTACATGTACATATGTGAATTGAAACAGAATGAAAGACTACCATGTGCATCCAAATTATTAGTTTCATTTTATCTGGAGGAAACCTGATAACATTGTTATCATTGCTAATACTTTTGAAAGCAGCAGATAAACCCTATTAATGTTTTCATTTCTCCAATTAAATGTATCTGTTAGTGGTGATTAAGATTAGGTTGTTAGCTGGATTCACTGCACATTCATCATGGGAGGTTTTTTTATCCCTAGTGCAGGGTGGCAGTGTTATAGATAGTCTGCATTGTCATCTGTTTCTGGGAGCACATGGCTAATCTGAATGCATGAAGCACCAAGTGCTGATTGAAAAGTCTTTGCTACATCTGCAGATTAACACTGGACGGGAATTGAAATAATGCAGGGAAGCTGGCATAGATCAAAACAGATAGAAATGAACATGAAGGTGATGTGCAGGTCACAGCACATAATTCTGAAACATCTAAGCAGGGAAATGGAGCCAGTTACATCGTGATCTAATTACACAACAGAATTTTGCTATTCATAAAACACTTGTTTACATCTATGCAGGAAATATTTAGCTGAATGAAATCAAGTCAATAATACATGTAAAAACCTAAAAACTGCATTTCAGAACAGTCTAAATCTATCATGCAAGGCCCAAGCAGGGAAGCATTTAGAGGCCAAAGTGTGACACAAAAGTTGTAACATAAAATGAATGTTGCCATATTCGGCCCAGAGAAGCTAATTCAAAATAGTTTGTGAAACTTTTTGGTAAACTAATGCTTTAGATCAAGCTGTATGCATATGCTTCTTTAAGAACCTCAAGGTCCCTTCTTTATATTTAACCTTGCAGGGTCCTGTGCTATACCATGGAACATACACCGATCCGCCATAACATTATGACCACCTGCCTAATATCGTGTTTGCCACCAAAACACAGACTCCACTAGACCTCTTAAGGTGTGCTGTGTGCAGCAGATCCCTTAAGTCCTGTAAGTTGTGAGGTGGCGCCTCCATGGATGCATCCTGGTGCATGTGTTTTCCAGGTATGCAACGCACACCATCCATGTGATGTAAAAGTGATTCATGAGACCAGGCCACCTTCTTCCATTGCTCTGTGGTCCAGTTCTCATGCTCACGTGCCCATTGTAGGCACTTTTGGCAGTGGACAGGTGTCAGCTCCATACGCAACAAACTGCAATGCACTGTGTGTTCTGACACATTTCAATCACAACCAGCATTACCTTTTTTTAGCAGTTTGAGCTACAGTAGCTGGTCTGATGGATTTGACAACATGGGCCAGCCTTCGCCCTCCTCCGTGTATTTATGAGCCTTGGCCACCCATAACCCTGTTGCTGGTTCACTGATTTTCCTTCCTTGGACCACTTTTGCTAGGTACTGACCACTGCAGACCGCGAACACCCCACAAGAGCTGCCGTTTTGGAGATGCACAAATCCTTACACTTGCCCATTTTCCAGCTTCTAACACACAAAATGTTCATTTGCTGCTAATTATATCCCACCCATTGCCAGGTGCCATGATGTTATTCACTTCACCTGTCAGTGGTCATAATGTTATAGCTGATCTGTGTATGTACTTGGTGTAACATCACTTATTGACGATCATGGGAATTGTAATACCTATTGGCTACATTGTTTCTCTCTCTGGTTGTCAGTGAAAGCTCTCCATCTTGTCACAATTTATTGAACGAGTGGGCTGTAGAGCGATAATTCAGTCTTTCCAGAATTAAAGCGTTTGAACTTGGCAATGCCGCATTTTCTCTTCAGGAGCTGAAAGTGTAGGGCAGCTTTTGCTTAGAGGCACATAAAAGGTACATTGCACTAAGATATATAGATTGTGACAGCAGAAAAAGCCAACTGGCCCATCTAGTCTGCTATATTTGATATCCCTTTTAGTCATTTAATAGAAAACATCCAGTCACTGGTGGGTTTTTCACCTACTACAGCTCCCTTACCTCCTTGATTAAGCCTTTGATTATTCAGATGCAGCATGTACTCTGCCACCTACCTGACAATGCAGTCACATGAGTGGAGGTTTTTAAGGTTAAGGCTAGGTGGGTGACAGCATTGATGTAGCTAAAGACACAGGGATACTTGTAGTCAAAACCCAAGTAGAGGTCAACACGGGCACATCAACAACCAGAGTATGAAACCATAGGTGGCTTCTTGTTTACTTTACTACCATAACACCTAAAGGCTATTGAAAGTACCTCCCATACTACTTTGTAACACAGAGACCCAGACGGATCAGAGATTGTCTCGGTGCAAAGGGAGGATAGGGGAGTCTTATAGGGAGTCAAAGTGCCAGTGTCCAGTAGGAGGAGGGGTTAAGCCGAGTGGCCTGTGCTGATTCCCATTGAATAACATAGGTAGGCACTTCTCTGAATGGTTGGCAGTACCCATAGGATAATAAGAGTAGGTAATAGAGTAGGTACCCATCTCACTGGTTGCCCTCCACCAGAACAGGGAAGATTAGTTCCCAAATTAAAAATGTCCAACATTTTAGCCGAACCAAATGGGCAGGGAATGTAATTCATTGCCGGAAAAGAATGGGCCAATAATGGACCAAAAAATGTGTCCAAATCGTTTTTGGCCTATTTGCACGTGTCTAATGTGCATCATTCTATAATGCAAATATACCTCTCAGAAGTGCAAAATGGAGAAAGTCACAGGCATAACAGAACTTATTAAAATGTATATTATAGCTGGACATTTGCTTCAATGCAATAGATCAGTCTAATAGAAATGAGAGATTATCAAATTTTGCATGCTATGATCTGCACTATTTCATATATTTATACAAAACAGTTAAGGTACTTAATCTTGTGTAGTCCAAAGAGCCAACAAAAGGTAATCTGGGTGTTTAAGATTACTTTTGTTTCCATTCTCCATATAATTTCTTTACATTGTAATCTTACATGCATAAGCCCCCCATTTTGCCAGGAACTATGTATAAATGTACCATATGACCAAATGGCAAGCTCACAGGCAAGGTTCTGTTGTGTCTGCACATGTAAATATGTATTTTGTTATGTCAGGTAACATATTCTCTTTCAGTCATTAACACAAACAGGGGCGTACCTAGAGTATTTGGCACCTGGGGCGGATCCTGTATGTGGCACCCCCCCCCACATACACTTTTTAAAACTGCATAGCTTCTACCGTTATATACCGGCGCAGACACTGAAGGTGGTACAGCTTTACTGTTATTATATTGACAGTGGTACAGCGTAATCCCTATCACTATACACTGAGCCAGGCATTGACAATAGTGCAGCATAACTCCTATCACTATATACTAAGCCAAACATTGATGTGGTGTAGGCCTACCGCTTCATTGTCTGGCTTAGGGATGCCCTGAAACAAATTCTGGACTGAAACCGGAAATGCAGCATTTACCTGGCCGAAACCGAATATGACCCCCCCACACCATAAAAGAAATCTAACACTTTTATTTAAAGTAAGAAACACACCAAAATAGGACAAAACAATTAAATAACAATATTAATAATATATATATGTAACCAAAGAAAAAATGGGCACTCACGGGTCTTTGCAGTAAAGTGCATTAAACACTAGTTTATTTCAATCAGCACGGCCAACGTTTCGGACCACCTCCGGTCCTTTCTCAAGGCAAAGACCTGTGAGTGTCTGGCTATTTTTGGAGCACCCGGGCAAATGTATATTAACAATATTTCTGTGCAGCCGCTCCCTTTGGTTTGTATATATATATATATATGTTAACAATCACATAGGAATCACATTCCTATAATGCCTAGGCATACCCAGATTCCAGGATATACTGGCAGACTTGGCATGATAGGAGTATGATTGCCCTATCTACCCCTTCTCACTCCCTTCTGCCCTATCTACCCCCTATCCCCCATTTCACCCATTCTCCCTATCTACCCCCTCCTAACTATCTACCCTCTGCCCCCTTTGAAGTCCACTTACCTTTCAGGAGTCCTGCGGTGGGGGTGCAAGGCCTCTGTCTCCCAGCTCTGCCACTGTATGGAACAGTATAGAGTGATGGGAGTTATGATGTACTTTAGAGCATAATTATATAATGAAAAACACATAGAAAATGGTACAGCATAACACCCATCACCTC
>VKOC01020970.1:0-38369 GCA_009364415.1 Spea multiplicata | reverse complement strand
GGAGAGGGGAGATAGTGAGAAAGGGATAGATGGGTTGGGGTGGGGGGACCCTTAACAGATTCTCGCACCGGGGCCCTGAGGTTTCTAGTTACGCCCCTGCTTCCAAGGAGATGGTTCTTATGCGACTTCTAACGACAGGCTTATCCTCATGTATCATTACAAATCAATGTACAACAGTGAACAAGGGAAATGCTGGCTATATGATGAGGGGAATGTTGATTTCTACAAAGCTAAATTAATGCAATTGAATTTCTCTTACAATATCACACAAGCCAAAAACTTTGAATAGTTAACATGATGTTTCAAGTACACTGAACAGAATACATACTAATGTAATCCACTGTGATGCTCATGCTGCTTTTCTTTCTCCTTGGTTCATTTTCTTACCTTCCTCATTGCCTTACTCATTTAACTTTACACAGTGTCACGGTATCATAGAAACACTCCAAAATATTGTTGAAAGCCTTCACAGAAGAGAGGAAGCTGTTATATCTGCAAATGAGGATCAACTACATAATATGTCTATGTATTTAGAATGCAATGTTATATTAGTCACTGTTGGTGTAATGGTCAGGTGTCTCAATACCTGGTATATCTGGTATTTTACTCTCCAGTCTTTTGGGGATATAGCTCTACTTGGTGGGTGTTGTTGAATACAAATCAATAGTTTTTACTGATTTGCATATCCACACAGAAGAAAAACATGGTGAAAATGCAAAGTAAATGTGAAAAATTCATTCATTTTTTTAACACCAAATTGGAAAGGCGCTAATGCAATGTGTTTGTAATAAAACCCCCAAATATTACTGCAATTTTTGGCACAGATAGGCAGTAAATTTGAAGTGTTAAAACACCCCTTGTAACTGTGTGTCATCAAGTTTTGTTCTGCAGCTTTGGTTTTTCTAGCCACTATAAGGGGCCCAAATCAATTAAAAATGCTCACTTGGAAAAAAAAGTGATGTACATCTAGCTGCGTAATTACAAAAATAGATGAAAATACAAAGCATATGAGGTATTTCCACAATCAGGACAAATACCTAAATATAATGTACAGGTATGTATGAGTAAAACCGGACTAATTGGCTTTTTTTATTCATTTCCCCCTTTTATTAAAATGTTACCTACAAAATGAAGGTTGTAGCTGTAACCGGAGGGGTCTTGGAGTGTGCTCCTCAGGAGATGGGTCTCCCTAACAACCCCTCACCACTCCTTAATACACACCAGTCAAGATGCAAAAGAACAGGTAACAATTTACTAGGGAAAACATAGGGTTTTTAATGACACAGGACAAGTTTACACAGGACCATAATAGTATTTCTTCTTTCAAATAAACATTCTTCCTTTATCATTTTTATTTCCTTTAAGATCGCAAACACGCTAAAAACCCTTCAGACTGAACAAGTATGGTTTCTTTGGAACGTTTTCCAGGAGAAAGCCTCTTTTCTCTAAAAATAACATGGCAGCACGGACTAAAGCTTGGCTGAAATTGGGTCATGCAACAGGACAATTATCCAAAGCACACCAGCAAATCTACAACAGAATGGGTGAAAAAGGAATCAAGGTGTTGCAATGGCCCAGTCAAAGTCCATACATGTTATTGCTGCTAAAAGAGGTTCTGCAAGCAATCTAATCATAAGGTGTACTTAGTTATTAAAACATGGCATCTCCATTTTGTCTTTATTTTTGTTGAAGAAATCATCACACACAGTAATATGTCATGTGTTGTTGTTCATCTGAGGTTTTTTTTACCTAATTTTTAGAGCTGCTAAGGAACAGATGATTGTTTTTATGTTCTCATGTAAAACCATAGTATTCAAAGAGGATGTAGTTTCTTTTTCATACAGGCAGGACCCGAAGTTTGCCAGCAGAACATTTCCTGCACATTCCTGTTCACTTGCTGACAAATATATCCCACTGACAGGTGCCATGACACGTTTACCAGTGTTATTCACTTCACCTGTCAGTGGTCATAATGGTATGGCTCATCGGTAGACTTGTGCATTCGTATTCAGGCGAACATTAAAACGCACAAGAATGGTGCATTTTCGTTGTTCATCCCGAATACCGAACAAATGAACATGGCGGAGGCAAAACACATACAAAGACAAATCTTCGTGTTCATCTTCATTTACTAATCTCCCTGGTCTCTTCCCCATCTCCTTATCTACGCAGGATCACAGGGGTTAACGGGAGCGGAAATCCGTAGGTTCGCCGTCAGTAGTTAAAGGGCCGTGCAAGGGACTCTATTGGTCGACTGCAGGGGACACGAAGAGTTGGCCGGCGCCCAAGTCTATTAATCAGTATATATATATATATATACACCAATGTAAAAAAAAGACACTTGAGCCTCCATATTCCATACAGGATAATGTTTGCTGACAGTCAGGGACAGGGAGTCCAGCACTGTTTGCATTAGTGATCTTAAAAAAAGAACATTACTGGCAAATTAACTTTTGAACGTAGCCTTTTTCAGTACATTCTATAGCCTATGGCGGATGTATGAAGGACGTCACGTTTTTGAAGTGATACATCCTTTTGACAGTTGGTTATTAATTCAGAGCATTTAAAAAGGGGGGTGGTATTAATTTCAGAAGTGGACAGGATGTGACTCAGTGCACTCTAACTCACAAGACCTCTTACCTGGTGAATATCCACTTCACTTAGGAAACAATTCTAAAGTTAATTAGCTCAAAGCAGGTCTGAGTCCACTTATCAGTCTCTCAGAAAAAAATAAGCTTCAGGTCACATGACGAGAGGAATATCAACATTTTTGTGTGTGAATGAGCTGAATAATATGGGGTGGGGGTGTTAACATATAGTCATTCCATCTTACAATCTTGGGCTAATTATACAAGAAACATTTTTCTTTAAGAATAAATATTGACCTCAATGCATCCCCCATTCATTTGCAAGAGGGAAGCCACAAAAAATGAAGGGGAACTTGCAGATGTCATATGTGCATATGATGGTTGGACTGTCCCTTTAACATTTTGTCTGGAAATCTGCTTGTTACACTTATGTGTCAGAAGGACAAAACGTGCCAGGTGACTGCCACATCATGATGTATGTGCATACCTGGGAACTGTGCTCCGACTACCCGAACCCTACCCTTGCGGGACACTGCCAGGACTGCAAATGTTAAGGCCAAATGTGGTGATAATTTAATTAGCATGTATTCTGGGATAGGTTTCCTCTTTACAGGACTGTCCAAGGTAATCTGAAACACATGGTGACCCTATTTGGGTAAAGAAATGTGCATTCATTTTTATGTCTTAGTTAATTGGTAAAGTTTGTATGAGACTCAGGCCCGCGCAACGCTGCGATGCGATACGCGCAGACAACCTTCACAGCTACCCAGACCTTCCGCTGGGGCTTCTATGACATAGCACCGGAAGGTAATGTCACACCGGCGCTCTGTGATAGAAGCCCCAGCTGAAGTGCCAGGCAGCAACGGAGGTTGATGTCCACCCGCTGCCAGAGAGGAGGATCCAGGTCCCCTGCAGCGCTGTGGGGGATCTGGATCTTAGTCTTGTAGTCAGACCTCTATTTGAGGTCTGATTATAAGATGACCTTGAATATAAGAATATAAGGGGTATTTTTCAGATTATTTGCTCTGAAAAAACTTCATCTTCTATTCGATCAAATATGGTATTGTCCTATAACTTGCAAAAAGCAAACAAACTCAGAACAAATAGAAGAATCTTTTTAGCAGGTTTTCTTATAGTAAATTATATGAAACAATCTAAATAATGACATCTAAAGGAAGCCCTTCTTGCTCTGAAAAAACAATATATAACTTGTGCCTGTGATCCTTGGCTTCTGAGTCTGGCCTGGCTCCTGTAGTTTGCTCCTGATTTCTCTGTGTTGTACCCATTTACTTCTAAGTGGTGAGTCTGTGTACCTTCTATCATGCTAGTGTTTTTGGTGAAGTGTTCCGATAGACAATAGAGTCGCTTGTACGGACCTTTAACTGTTGACGCCGGGAGACCAATGGTCTCCTCAGACCATGCTTCGGCATCAGAACTTAAAAGTCTGTATGTGCAACTGTATTGGTTGCCGGCAGAGAGAGTCTCTGGCATCAACCAATGAATGGTAGCTGTTCATCATTAATTGATGCCAGACATGCCCCCTGGCGGCGACCAATAGAGTCGCTCTTATAGACCTTTAACTCCTGGAGCCAGGACACCAATGGTCTCTCCAGGCGAAGTGAGCCAGTGAGACTAAAATCCCCATTCCTTCCAAGCCAAGTTGCTAAGAGCGATTGTCTGAGTCTGAGACAACCACTCTGAGCAACTTGGATTGAGTGTCTTAGATGTGTAGCTCCTATCTCTGCAGAAGCAGCAGTCTAGCTATGCCACTGGGTCCCCTATATGCACTGGCACCACCACGATCACAAACATCACTAATACTGTCATGGGAAAATCCTCCTTTTCCTCTTTACCTCACCTTTATCTCTATCTCCCCTTCTCTTTACCACTCATCTTCTTTATCTCTCCTCCTCTCTCTTTCTATCTCTTCCTTTTCTCCCTATATCCCCCTTTTCTTTGATAGCCCCTTAATCATTATCTCTCTCATTATCTCCTCTGCTCTCATTTACCTCAATTTGTTTCTTTATCTCTTTTCTTTCTCTTTATCTCTTTGTCCCCATCTCTCATCCTTCTCACAACCTCACCCTTTTCTTGTTATCTGTCCTTTTGCCAATCTTTTAACTTTCCCCTTTTTTGCCTTCTATGTTATTTCTATCTTATCTCTATCTTCCTTCACATCCCTTTTCTCTCCCACCCTCTCTCTTAACTATAGCTCCCCTTCACTTATCTTTCTTAAGTCCTGTGTTGCAAGCATGAGGAATGTTTACACAGAATGTGTATGTGTACGTGTATTGTCTATAGAGAAGGTGTGTATGTGTACATATATGTATGTGTAAGTCTACAGAGAGGGTGTGCATGTATGTATGTGTAATTGTATGGCGTTGAGAGGGCTGTGTGTATTTATGTACAGTATGTGCAAGTGTTTGGTATTGGATTGGCTGTGTGTGTGTAAGGTGTTAGTGTCACCGTCCCGACGGCTCCGGACGCGGCCGGGAGGAGAACCAGCCGTGGTTCTCGAACGCCGGCCGTTCAGGAAGGCGGGCGGTCCTCCGCTCGCCGCACAGGGGTTAGAACATCTCCCCGGGCAGCGGACAATCCGCCCGAGGTACTTACCCGTCCTCCGGTCGTCGATCCGCCTCCGGGGCTCACGGCTCGTTACTGGGGATTGAATGACGGCTGGGGGCGTGGTCTTTGTTCTGGTCCGGGAGGGGCTTGTGAATTGGCGCCGCCTTTCACAGGGACCCTGTTGTAATGTCACTGTTACGCTGGACTATTAAGGAAGGTCATCCCCGCAGAAGTTCTTCTGTCCAAACTACTGCTACTGAGAGTAGAGTTCCCGGCAGCAGCAGTCCAGGACTTAGATGATCCCAACAGTGGACAACCTCCCACCAGCTAGGGATAGGTACTGAGCGGCCGCAGCAGCGGCAAGGCGCGGCACGAGACAGGAGCACAATGTGGGTAGTCTGCCAAGCCAGGGGTCAGATACACAGAGCGGGTAGTCAGACGAGCCAGGGGTCAGATACACAGAGCGGGTAGTCAGCCGAGCCAGGGGTCAGATTCACAGAGCAGGTAGTCAGCTGAGCCAGGGGTCAGATTCACGGAGAGGGTAGTCAGACGAGCCAGGAGTCAAAACCAGAAGTCACAGGCGAGGTACCAAATTGTAATGCAAAAGGAGAATCAGGCAAGCCAAAGGTCAAAACACAAAACTGGTAACATGAGCAGAATTCACATAAACTTGAAAGACCACAACAGGGTGCCTATGAAAGCCACAGCCAGCTTTTTAAAACTGGCGCCAATTCACAAGCCCCTCCCGGACCAGAACAAAGACCACGCCCCCCAGACGTCATTCAATCCCCAGTAACGAGCTGCGAGCCCGGGAGGCGGATCGACGACCGGAGGACGGGTAAGTACTCAAGCTCCGGGAAATCTCGGAAATCCGGAAAACGTACCTCGGGCGGAGGATTGTCCGCTGCCCGGGGAGATGTTTTCACGAGAACCGCGGCCAACCCTCCGCTACTAACCCCTGTGCTGCGAGCGGAGGACCGCCCGCCTTCCCGAACAGCCGGCGTCCGGAGCCGCCGGAACAGTGACAGTTAGATTGTGTGCATGTATATGTGTATGTTTGTGTGGGTGTATGTGTGCTTGCATGTGTTAATATGTATGTGTGTAAGTGTAGAGCTGTCCCGACATCATCACACCCATCCGCATTATAGTTAATTTAAATCATGTCCCCAACCAACATATTCATACCTCTCAGCATGATCATCATCATATTCCTTTCCGCCATAATTTCCATCCCATATCATTATCACCCCATGTTGCACCAAAATCATCCACCTCCATCTCTATATCCAGCATTATTTCCCCTCCATACCCTCCCACAGCATAATCCCCTTACCTCCCTGTCCTGGCTTCTGAGTCTGTCTGCAGATTGCTACCTGCAGACCCATGGTCTGGCCAGTCAGCAGCATGCCAGATATGATGACATATCCAGTGCCATGCTTTCATGGCTGAAGACCAGACTCGAGTGGCCTACCGGGAAATTTGCTGGTGTCCCGGTAGGCCAACAATACGATTCACTATGGGGCACATGATTATGTAGGGTGGCCAGCACGCCCTCTGGGCCCCCTAGCAGTGCCACTGAGAGGCAGAGCTGGGGCAGAAGGGTTATATATGTTTTCTGCTTCATGCTGAGGTCTCATTTTGGTGGCTCTTAGGAAAATACTTACTGTTGGTGGAGAAGATAGGGAGACATTAAGATAGAGAGCATGTGAAAATGAGTAAGAGAAAGTGTGAGAGAGAACGTACAAGTGGGTGATGGTGTGACAGAATGTGAATGAGTGTGAAAAAGAAAAGAAAATGCGAACAAAATTATGATAATGGAAGCATGATAGAAGTCATACTGTACCACCGTCTGTGTCTGGATCACTATATAATGATAGGAGTCATGCTGTAACACCCCCTGTGTCTGGCTTACTTAATATTGAGAAGAGTCATGCTGTACCACTATCTGTGTCTGGATCACTATATAATGATTGGACTTGTGATATACCACAGTCAGGGAATGCCTGTACCAAGGAGCCTGAAGATCAATCTTGTAGGGTAATACAACATTGAGTGGATTCGACCTTGCCAAAGACACGTTGTCCACCCACACTTTGGCAATGTCACAGCTGACAGAATGAGGTTTGAGTCTTTAAATATAATAGGTTATTGGTAGTAGGGGGTGGGTAGTAGAAGTAGCAAGCAAGCAAAAGGGGGCAAACTTACCACATGTGACGTGGTAAGGATGTATGGCCTCCAAGATGGTATGGCAGAAGACTCTCAGGAATTTTCAGTTATCAGTGGTATATTGATGTGATAATTGTTACTTGTTTGAAAGTATTTTTGTACTGACCAATAAAGTTAAGCACTTTACTATGTTAATAAAGTTGTTGCTGTTCTAATCCAAAGAAAGTGGTGTGTATGTCTTTCCTTGGGGCACAAAGGAGTGTTGGTTACTCATGGAAGAACAAGGAAGCCTTCGTCATACCCTTCTAGAGGACTCACAGGAGAGAATCAATTATTCAGTTATACAGCATTTAAAATGTCCTGAACTGCTACTCTAATATGGATAAATGCAGTGACCCAAAAATGTTGCCATTTAATCCTAAGATTATAGAAACATTCTCAATCACTATATTAATAAGGCATAATATAATTTAAAATAATAATTCTATTCTGCGTATCTATTTTTCTTCCTGGAGTAATCGGCATTGAGTATAATGTCTCATGCTGTGACATTTTCAAAATTTCAGTTAGTAAACCAAACTAACCCATACATACCAAATTTCCTGTTACACATGCCTTTTGAGATAAGAAAGATCCAAGTTGCTTAGTCTGCATAATTTAAGTGTAAGGGGTAGGAAAGTGAAAGATGCAAAAAAGATAGTGAGTGATAACTGGCATACAGACAGCACAGAGAAGCACTCAGAATATTCTACACAACCATTATGTGTAGATAAACCTACAATATACAGCTGGTCTGTTTGATATAATGGGGTGGTTTGTTATTCAAATGACAAACTTTTAGTCTTCAGGTGGAACAGAGTCCATGTTAAGGAGGTACAGAATGGTGATAAAATCAACAAGGAGTATCCAGGGCATACATCAGGTTATCCTACATAATTTCTCAGGCAGAATACTATATAAAAAAGTTTTCAACAAAAATATATTTGAGAAATATAAAACTAATGTATGGGAATTATCTTATTTCTATCTTATTCAATTTGATTTTGTGGTGGCCCCTCTGGCTGTAAACACTGAGAGGAACAGAAACAGGAAGTCCACATCCATTCAAAAGTGTCTTTAATATCCATCAAAAACAAACCACAATTCAGGGGACTAGACTGCTATTGTATATATATAGGACAGTCTTTAAAAAAAACGTGAAAGAGAGATGGGCCATACTTTCCACAGTGTCCACAACAAGTCTAGTATGTGACAAACTGCCACTAATGTTGAGGTGGAAGCAAGGCGAAATTAATACGCTTCAGGCTCTGGAGCACAAAAAGGGTGCCTTATTTTATTGTGTCCAGCTATTTTCCACGTGAACACAAATAACTTTTTATGAATGTAAAAAAATACAAGAAATAGTTTATTGCAGATTCCTCTAAATTCCTTTATGATGTCACACCCTGTTCTTATTTAGAGTTGGCATCACATTACCCCCCAATGTAATTTAAGGCCTGATCATTGCACATGTGCAAATCATCTTTTACTGTAGCCAAGTAGTGCACATGTATGCCAACATGTTATGACACAGGACAAGGCTGTTGGCAAGTGGCAAAGAACTCCCGTCTCATCCATATTGGCAACAATGTATTATGTGCTGCATAACATAATAGACCAAACAAAAATTTTTATAAACAATGCATGTAAGCTCCTGTACTGAAAAGTACAATGAGGAATACAAATACAAAAACAAGTTAAAAGCTCTTAACCTATACTTACACATTAACACAAAATACATACAGTACATACCCCATCCCTTCCGCCCAGATCCATTTACCTCCTCTTTAGGTTTCAGTCCACTGCTTGGACAAATTGCAAGGTCAGAAGAGCTCTTTCTGAAGAATTTTGAAGCGGCATGAGAAGACCCATGTGATCTCTGTAGTTAGGCAACTCATTTAGATTATGAGCCAGAGGAGAAGGAGTTAAGCAACATATGTTCCAGTAGTTTATCTGTTACATGTGTAGCTTTTTCGACTCTGCAAAAGCACCACCACCATCACAACCACCACAAATACTGTCATGGAAAAAAATCCTAGGTCCACTGCTACCTCACCTGGTGAGCAACACTGTAGTAAAGTGTGGAAGATGGGCGCACTGCAAGGAGCAAGTTGTGCCATAAGGAGGCAACCCTGTTGCACCCTCAGTAGGAATGTAGTGCCTTTCCTATACCTTTACCATATATATATAAATATATATATATATGTATATAAACATACATACAAATATTTTCAAAACATTTATAAATTACATCTCATATATATAATATATGTAACACTATATAATATGTACATATGGACTTGCCTCAGGGCCCAGATTGTACCCAGAGTTTCAGGTCTCTGTTCAGTCAGGGCTCCTCTCAATCTGGCTCACATGTACCCTTTATTCATTCTCTTTATTCTTTAGGCCCAAAACAGTAATAGCAATGGATAAACTGTCAAAATACACACATATAATCTGCCCATAAACACATAGAAACAAACTCCTCCAAGCATGAGAAGCAAGTGAAAGAGCAGATCAAACAACCCCCCCAGATGTGAAGCAAACGAGTAGCTCGACAAAGCAAATCCCCCCTGCACCGGCACGTGAAGCAAGCGAGTAGCATGACCAATGAACCCCCCCCCCGCACATAAATCAAACAAGTGACGCCCTGGAAGTGAAACGAGACGCCCCTGACACAAACCTGAGAGCGTGTCTTTGTCTGGATCACTATATAATAATGGGAGTCATGCTGTACCACCCTCTGTGTCCGACTCACTTAATATTTATAGGAGTCATGCTGTAACAGTGTCTTGGTCTGGAACACTATATTATGATGGGATTTGTCGTGTACCACAGTCAGGGAATACCTGTACCAAGGAGGCGGAAGCTCAATCTTGTAGGATCATGTAACATTGAGTGGCTTGCCTTCCCAAAGACACGTTGTCCACCCACACTTTGGCAATTTGGGAGGGGTATGCCACAGCTGGCATAATGGGTTTTGAGTCTTTAAAATATAATAGGTATTTGGTTGATTTTTGGCACTTATTGGTAGTAGGGGGTGGGTGGTAGAAGTGGCAAGTGAGCAAAAGCGGGTTAACTTACCACAAGGTGGTTGTTAGGTAAGGATGTATGGCCTCCGAGATGGTACTTTGCTATCGGTGGCTACGAACAGTACAATTTTTTTATCGGGGAGAAGACTCAGGAATTTTCAGTTATCAATGGGATATTGATGTGATAATTGTTATTTGTTGGAAAATGTGTCTGTCCTGACCAATAAAGTTAAGCACTTTACTTTCTTAATAAAGTTGTGGCTATTCCAAAGAAAACAGTGTGTCTTTCTTTGGGGACAAAGGTGGGGAGTGTTGACTGGTCATGGAAGAGGAACAAGGAAACCTTGGCCATACCCTTGTCAGGGACAGGAGGGCATCGATTATTCTGTTATATTAAAATTTAAATACACTCTACTCTAATATGTATTCATGCAGAAAAATTGTTGCCCTTTAAACCCCAAAAAGACATACAATTTATGTTATTGTGATTAAAGTGTTAAAAATTGTCATGACAAAATAGGCTCTGAAAACTGAAATATGCTTAAATACTAAAAGGTTTTGTAAATATATTTATAACCTATATATCACAGACCACCTTCTGTAAATCTCTATCAGAGTCTTCTTTCAAAAGCAAGATTATAGAAAAATCCTCAATCATTATATTAATATGCCTTAGCATAATATAATTTAAAAAAAAATTTTATTCTGTGTATCTATTTTTCTTCCTGGAGTAATCGGCATTGAGTCGAATGTCACAAGTTGTGACATTTTCAAAATTACCAACCCCACCCATGTATATTCATGCCTGGTTAAAATTTCAGTTAGCGAAACCTAACTAGCCCATACATACCAAATTTCCTGTTACATATGCCTTTTGAGATAACAAAAGCCTACGTTGCTTAGTCTGCATAAGTGTCAGGGGTAGGGCAGTGAAAGATGCAAAAAAAAGATGTGTGTGATAATTGGCATACAAACAGCCCATAGATGCTCTCAGAATATTTTACACAAACATTATATATAGATAAACCTACAATAAACAGCTGGCCTGTTTGATATAATGGGGTAGTTTGTTATTCAAATGACAGAGAGTCTGTGTTAAGGAGGTACAGGATAGTGATAAAAGCAACAAGTAGTACCCAACCCAGGGCAGACATCAGGTTCTCCTATTTAATTTTCCAGGCATTTTAGTGCAGAATACTGTATATAGATTTTTAAACAAAATATCTGAGCAAAAATAATATTTCTGATGAAATTCGATTATGTGGTTGGAAACAGGGCTGAACAGAAATAGCATATTCATATCCATTCAAAATTTTCTATAATATCCATTTAAAATAAAAACACCATTTTGGGGACTAGACTGGGGACTAGACTGCTATTTGCTTTGTGTCTTAGTTTTATGTATAAACACATTATATAAAAAGGACAGTCTTTACAAGTCATACATTTGACAAACTGACCCTTATATTGAGGTGGAAGCAAGGCCAGATAAAAGAGCCTGGGGCTCTGGAACAAACAGGTACTGCACATGCACAGCCAATGAAGTGCCAACATGTTCTGGCACTGTTGGCAAGTGGCACAGAACATGTCAAGACACGTCTCATCCATATTAGGACAATTGTCAAAAATATATACCGTATTTGCTCGATTATAAGACAAGCTTTTTTCAGATGCTCTGAAAAATACCCCTCGTCTTATAATCGGGGTTGTCTTATAATCAGACCTCAAATGAGACTAACATCCAGATCCCCCACAGCACTGCACGGGTCTTATGCCCCCCATTTAACCCACCAAACTTAGCGGTGCGTCTGACTTCCTGGTGTGTAGTCATGGCAGCGGGTAGACGTCTACATGATTCCCGTAGGCAACTTCCGCTGCAGCTGGAAGGAGGTGCGGTTAGCAGTGGGTGTTGTCTATCGCACAGACCTTTCCCAGCTGTCAGAGATCAGAGTTCCCCGCAACGCTGCGGGGAATTCTCTCTTACAGCCGGAGGGTGTATGCACGATGGACTCAGACAACCCCCGCTGCTAACGGCACCTCCTTCCGGCACTTTTTCCTATAGGGTCGTCTTATATTCAGGCTTTCTCTTTTTTTCCCCCTAAATTAATATTCAGACTTATAATCAAGGTCGAGCAAATACGGTAAGGAGATGCACAACATGATATACCATACAAAAAGTGGAATAAACAATGCATTTAAGCTCCTGTACAGAAAAGTACAATGGAAAAATAATAAGATGAAAACAAGTTAAAGTTCTTACAGCCTTATATATACCATATTGTCACAAAAAAACTAAATAGTGCAACCCAGTTTTGAGCTGGCAATAACCTCATTTACCCTCCCTTTCCTTAGGCAAGTTATGATAATTGCTCAAGGCACACTGCTTGAAGTCTTAAGAAACATTGGCTGGTTCAGCAGGTTAGAGTGCATACACCATGCATGTCACTGGGTTCAGTCCTGAAACTTGCCACTATAGAAGAGCACATTAGTAGCTCCCGAACACCCACTCCTAATGTTTGGGAGCAGTGATGATGTCCTAGGGGTTTAAAAATCTGTATCCATTACAGCTAAAAAAAGAATAAAAGTGCCCAACTTGGACCCTAAACAGACTTTGTTGTGGTCCATATCTTCAGTCTACAACAGTCTTCAGACTCCAACAAAGGAATACAATCT
This sequence comes from Spea multiplicata, assembly GCA_009364415.1. Classification (NCBI taxonomy): domain Eukaryota; kingdom Metazoa; phylum Chordata; class Amphibia; order Anura; family Pelobatidae; genus Spea; species Spea multiplicata. Next base: position 25,306 of record VKOC01020970.1, on the reverse strand, counting down.
CATGTCCTCCTATTTTAACTGAGGGGGAATCTTTGAGGGGTAAAAACAAAAAAAAAACTTCACAGTAACCTGGTTGCATAAGTGTGCACACCCTCTTAGAACTGGGGCTGTGACTGTGTTCAGAATTAACCAATCACATTCAAACTCATGTTAAATAGAAGTCATTACACATCTGCCATCATTTAAAGTGACTCTGATTAATAACAATAAGAAAGTTCGGCTGTTCTAGTAGGAATCACCTGACATTTGCTTAGTTGCATCTCAGAGCATAAACCTTGGTCCGCATGAGAGGGATCTCATTGTTGAAAGATATCAGTCAGGTGAAGGGTACAAAATAATTTCCAAAGCATTAGATATACCATGGAACACAGTGAAGACAGTCATCATCAAGTGGAGAAAATATTGCACAACAGAGACATTACCAAGAACTGGATATCCCTTCAAAATTGATGGAAAGACGAGAAGAAAACAGGTCAGGGAGGCTTACAAGAGGCCTACTGCAACATTAAATGAACTGCAGGAATTTTTGGCAAGTACTGGCTGTGTGCTTCATGTGGCAACAATCTCCTGTATTCTTCATATGAATGGGCTATGGGGTAAGGTGGCAAGACGGAACCCTTTTCTTACAAAGAAAAACATCCATGCCCCCTGACGAAGCTCATTGCAGCGAAACGTACGTTGGGTTTGGTTCGTTTGGACTTGGCACCATTCATCACCAGGCTTTTTGCTGTTTTCAGCCTTGTTTCTAAGTTTGGTTACTAACTTTTGAGCACCGATGTACCATTGCTGTATGTTATTTCATTTGTTCCTTTTTACTTTATCGCTGTGGTCATCCTTGTGTTTTATTTGTGCCTTTATGTACATACATATTTCCATCTTAGTTCCTGTAGTCCTGTGCCCTTGTTCATATGTACCTTCCTATATGTGTCTTGGTGCCGAGATGCTTTTTTATTATATATATTTTTTTATATGTATTTAAATCATATTGTTTAATAAAGATTTACTTTGTATATACCTTTTTTCCTTACGTGCTCTCCGTGTAATAGGTTTTGGTGTTTATATCACCCAAAGAACACCATGCCCACAGTGAAGGATGGTGGTGGCAGCATCATGCTTTGGGGCTGTTTTTCTTCAGGTGGAACCGGGGCCTTAGTCAGGGTGGAGGGAATTATGAACAGTTACGAGGCAATTGTGGTGCAAAACCTTCAGGCTGAAGATGAAGAGGAATGGGCCGTGTCCTTGGAAGGTGTTCTGTTTTTGGGGAGGTGGGTACAGGTAGTCCATTAGGACTACTTCTTTCCCCAGGTACAGAGTGCCATGTTTTCCCAAGTACAAGAGACTCTAAAGACTGTGGACCACGCCATGGGCATAACTAGAAACAACAGGGCCCCATCATTTTTTTGCCTTTTCACTCTCACACTTTCACTCTCTCACACTCTCACTGATGTTGTCTTACTCTCTCATGCTCTCTCATATTCTCTCACTCACATGCACTTGATCACTCTCACTATCACACGCTCTCTTATACTCTCACTCTATCATATTCTCTCACTTTCTCACAGACAGAGTGACAGAGGGTTGTAGTCAGAGCAAGGTCTTGTTACCAGTGGATTTGTACTTGGACCCATATTCTTATTAGTGATATTGCAGATGGTGTTGATGGAAAGGTATGTCTATTTGCTGGCGACACAAAAATTTGCAACAGGGTTGATGTTCCTGGAGGGAGAAGCCAAATGGCAAATGTTTTAGGTAAACTGGAAAAATGGTCAGAGCTGTGGCAACTGGCATTTAATGTGGATAAATGCAAAGTAATGCATCTAGGGCATAAAAACCCAAGGGGAGAGTATAGAATATTTGATACTGTCCTAACCTCAACTTGCGAGGAAAGGGATTTAGGGGTAATTATTTCTGAGAATTTTAAGGTAGGTAGACAATGCAGTAGAGCAGCAGGTAATGCTAGCAGAATGCTTGGTTGTATAGGGAGGGGTATTAGCAGTAGAAAGAGGGAAGTGCTCATGCTGTTGTACAGATCACTGGTGAGACCTCACTTGGAGTATTGTGTACAGTACTGGAGACCGTTTCTCCAGAAGGATATAGAAATGTTGGAGAAAGTGCAGAGAAAGGCTACTAAAATGATTCATGGATTACAGGATAAACCTTACCAGGACAGGTTAAAGGATCTTAACCTATATAGCCTGGAAAAAAGACGGGACAGGGGGGATATGATAGAAACATTTAAATACTTAAAGGGAATCAACACGATAAAGGAAGAGAGTTTATTTAAAAGGAGAAATACTACCACAACAAGAGGATACAAGCATAAACTAGAGGGGCAAAGGTTTAATGGTAACATCAGGAAATATTACTTTACGGAATGGGTAGTGGACGCATGGAATAGCCTTCCAGCAGAAGTGGTAGATGTTAATACAGTAAAGACATTTAAGCAAGCATGGGATAGGCATAAGGCCAAGCTAGATATATTATAAGGGCAGGTACTAAGGCAAGTACTTAGAGGTTGGGCAAACTGGATTGGCCTACTGGTTCTGCCGTCACTTTCTATGTTTCTCACACTCAATCTTATTCTCACTCACACACTCTCACACACACTCTCAGACTGACACTCACTGATGCTCTCTCATACCCTCTGACATTCTCTCTCAAACTCTCACTCATTCTTAATCATGCCCTCTCACTCTTGCTCTCTCTCACTCATACTCTCATATTTTCACTCATTTATGCTTTCTCACACTCTTGCTTCTCAGATTATCTCACGTTCACTCACACTGTCACTCAAGCTGTCCCTCACTATCACTTAATCTCTTACACTCTCTTTCACGCTCTCACTTCCGCTCTCTCTCACATGCTTTCTCTCTCAATGTCTCTCTACCTTCTCGGCCGACCATGTCCCTGGTTGGCCGAGTGTCAAAGACACTGTCCTGGATGAAACCAAGAGCATCTGAGAGTACATCAGTAAGGTTGCACTCAGATAAGCTGCTTAAGGAATGCCTGAACCAGGAACAGTCACAGAAGGAAGATCAAGTAGATGAAGCCAAGAACCTGCATGGAATGTACCATCGACAAATAGCTAAGGTCGATGACATTGGGAAATCCTACAAATGGCTGGACAGGGCTGGATTTAAATACATCCTGATAATGGCAGCACAAGAGCAGGCACTAAGCACCAGAATCATAGAGGTAGAGATCTACCATACCAGACAGGACTCAAGGTGTATATGTAGAGAGGCTTCTGAGACTGGGAGAGTGGTTCCAACTGTGGGATATTCTTTAAGGCCATACAGAAAATCATCCACATAGATTAATATATACATATAGTCAGAATCTATGCATTTTGAATATACACATGGGTTAGCTTTGCTTCATGTGAAACCTTCATCTAGTAGAACTTTGTTTATTCTTAAATTCCATGCTCAAGCAGAGTGCTTAAGTCCATATAGAGATTTTTGCAATTTGCACACAAGATGCTCTTCTCCATTCTTCACATATCGTTCTGGCTGTTTCATATATATTTCCTCTTCGATATTACCATTGAGAAAGGCTGTTGTGACATCATGATGTTTCATAATCATATTCCGCTTAGCCACCACTGTCATCAGTGTTCTGAAAGTACTTTGTTTTGCAACTGGAGCAAAAGTAGCATCATAATGCTCACCATATTTTTGTGAGTAACCTTTTGCCACTAAACATGCTTTGTACCTTAAAATTTTGCCTTCATTTACAGCCGATTGCACATTTACCTTGAGGTTGCTCTGAAAGTGTCCATGTCTAGAGTTCACTTGGAGATTTCATCTCTTCATCAGCAGTCTTTGTATATCGTCCCATGAACCTGGCTCTGGCTATACTGCTATGCAAGCCATATAAGACAGACGTTTGGCTGAGATACCATTGTTACTTCTGGTGGATTTAACTGAAGTTAAATATAGCTCAGTTTCTTCTTTTTCTGCATTCAGAATGTCTGCATTAATTTCTATTTTGATTTCACTTTGTTCGTTGTCTTCCTGTAGCGTTGATATGGAGTTTTGTTTCAGTTAGAACAGTTTGTGTCAGTGCATGAAACTGTGACCACATAGAGGTTTCATCAACAATCACAGTCCTGCTGACTGTTACCATATTTGTATCTTGATGTAGAATTCTGTATCCCTTTTGGGACTCACTTTAACCCACAAGTATACCTTATTTTGCACAAGCATCCCATTTTGAACGTTTCTTTCTTTTGGAACGTTCACGTAGGATTTGCTTCCAAAAAAATTTATATGACTCAAATTCAGCGCAGTCATAATTGCCTCTCCCCAGTGTGTAGTTAGAATATCTGCATCAAAAAGCATGGTCCTTCCACTCTCACATAGAGTACAGTTCATTCTTTCTGCAACCCCATTTTGTCTGGGTTATATGGAACAGTAGTTTGGAACATAATTCAGTGTTTTCCAAAAATAGCTTGTGTAATACCACTTGTATATTCAGTTCCGTTATCTGTACGCAATATACCTGGCATTCTGCCAAATTTGTTATTTACTTGAGCCAGATAGTGTTCCAATTTCTCTGTGTAATAAATACAGTGTAATATGTCTGGAGTAATCATCAATAAAAGTGTGAAAATACCTCTTCTTTCCTGGAGTCAAGTTGGACCACAGAGATCTGGATAAATTACGTCCAGAGGCTCACCACATACTGAGGCAGACATAGATGGTGGTACAGCATAACTGATATCATTATATATTGAGGCACACGTTGACTGTGGTGCAGCATAACACCTATCATTATATACTGAGGCAAACATTAACAGTTGTATAAGATAACTGTTATAAGATACGCACCTACAGTGGTACAGCATAACACCTATCACTATATAGTGAGGCACACATTGACGGTGGTACAGCATAACTGTTATCCTTATATACTTAGGGATTACGCTGTACCACCGTCAACGTGTGCCTATCACTATACATTGAGCCAGATACTGACAATACTGCAGTACAACTCCTATCACTATATACTAAGCCAAACATTGATGTAGTGTAGGCTTACCACTTCAGTGACTGGATTAGTACCGTATTTGCTCGATTATAAGACGAGGTTTTTTTTCAGAGCAAATGCTCTGAAAAATACCCCTCTTCTTATAATCGAGGTCGTCTTCTAATCAGACCTCAATTAGGTTGCTAGGCTGCTTACCGGTACTTTGGTCGCGAGCAGCGTCTCTTCTGCTAGAAGCAGGAGAACAGGAAGCTGTAATTCTGCCTCTCCCTCCCTCCTCTGGGGGCGGGGCCAGAGAAGTTGCTCACACAGCCGGGCCCCTGCAGAAGGAGTGAGAGATCTGCAGTTCAGGTAAGGGGGTGGGGGAGGGTTTTTGAGTATGTGTGTTTAATGTGTGAAGTATGTGTGATTAATGGAATGAATATTTAAATGTTTGTGAATGAGTGTGTGTGTGATAGCATGGATGTGTAAGGGGGGTGGTGGTGGTAGCATGGCATATGGAGGCTGTACTCACACTCCTATCATCCCCAGGTTCCAGCATGTACTGGCTGCCTTGGCTTGATAGGAGTGTGATTGCTGTTAGCAGTTATATATATACCTCCAGAAATGCCTTTTAACCCCCTATATGCCACTCTGCCCCATGATATGCCTTTTAACCCCCTATATGCCACTCTGGCATATAGAGGGTTAAAAGGCACATCATGGGGCAGAGTGGCAAATAGGGGGTATAAGGCATTTCTGGGGGCAGAGTGGCAACCCTGGGGGCAGATGTGCATAACTGGGGGGGGCAGGTTGGCAAATAAAAGGAAATAAAAAAATATTTTTTTTTCTCAATCATAGCTTTAATTAAATAGGAAAAAAACGTTTACAGGAATTAATATTTACTAGTAAACCTTTTTTTCCTATAGGGTCGTCTTATATTCAGGCTTTTTGTTTTTTCCTAAATTAATATTTAGATTTTGGGGGGTCATCTTATAATCAGGGTCGTCTTATAATCGAGCAAATACGGTATATATAGTAAGGATGCACCAACATGAAAATTCTGGACCGAAACTGAAAATTAAGCATTGGTGGTGGTACATGTCAAAGTAACATCCACATGAATGGCAGGACCCAAGCAGAACATTGCCCAAAGCGTTGGCTAGCCTTCTTCCCTTACTGCATCCTGGTGCCATGTATTCTCCAGGTAAGCGATGCACACAAACCTGGCCATCCACGTGATCTAAAATAAAACGTGATTCATCAGACCAGGCCACCTTCTTCCATTGCTCCCTGGTCCAGTTCTTATGCTCACATGCCCGTTGTAGGAACTTTCAGCAGTGGAAAAGGGTCAGCATGGGCACCCTGACTGGTCTGCCCATGCCCATGCAATTTTTAATGAATTGACCACTATCGTCTTTAAAATGTTGGGGCATGTGTGTTGTCATTTTGTGCCTGAACTTTTTTGGCCAGCACAGATTAAACTTTTAAATGCCTTTTTTAACAGCATTCCTTGAGTTGGAAGTTCAGATCTGCGAGTTTTAATTTGGGCTTTTTATGGTCTTTATGGTTGAATCCTTCCGAACCTGTTTAATTTTTTTAAGGTCATGTAATTTAGTTCTTTTTTGAGATGGGAAGCTCAACTAGTAAATTTGCCTCTGACAACTGCTTTATGGATGTTCCTTAGGGTCTAGTTATGACGTTATGTTAGGAGACTGGTTTTCATTAAAATAACTTGTTACAGTGAAGCAAGTTATTTGAACAGCAAGAAACAGAATAACAAAAAAAAATCCAGAATAACGCATTTCAAATTAGTTATAAATTGATTTGAATTTTACTGAAATACGTATTTTACCCCCTGTCAACAGAATCAATCAATCAGATTCCAAACCCTCCACCATGGCCAAGAACAAAGACCTGTCCAAAGATATCAGGGACAAGATTGTAGACCTACACAAGGCTTAATAGGGCTACAAGGGCTACCATCGCCAGGCAGCTTGGTTAGAAGATGACAACAGCTGGAGCGATTATTCGCAAATGGCAGAAACACAAAATAACTGTCAATCTCCCTTATTTTGTGGCTCCACGCAAGATCTCACCTTGTGTGGTTTCAATGATCATGAGAACGGTGAGGAATCAGCCCAGAACTACATGGGAGGATCTTGTCAATGATATCAAGGCAGCTGGGACCATAGTCACCAAGAAAACAATTGGTAACACACTACGCCGTAAAGGACTGAAATCCTGCAGGGCCCGCAAAGTCCCCCTGCTCAAGAAAGCACATGTACTGTACAGGCCCGTCCGAAGCTTGCCAATGAACATCTGAATGATTCAGAGTAGAACTGGGTGAAAGTGCTGTGGTCAGATAAGACCAAAATCGAGGTATGGAATGCTGCCTATGACCCCAAGAACATCATCCCCACTGTCAAACATGGAGGTGGAAACATTATGCTTTGGGGTGTTTTTCCTGAGGGGAGAAGACAACTTCACAGCATCAAGGGGACGATGGATGGGGCCATGTACCGTCAAATCTTGGGTCAGAACCCCCTACCCTCAGCCAGGGCATTGAAAATGGGTTGTGGATGAGTATTCCAGCATGACAATGAACCAAAACTCATGGCCAAAGCAACAAAGGAGTGGCTCAAGAAGAAGCACATTAAGGACCTGGAGTTGCCTAGACAGTCTCCAGACCTTAATCCCATAGAAAATCTGCGGAAGGAGCTGAAGGTTCAAGTTGGCAAACCTCAGCCTCAAAACCTTAATGACTTGGAGAAGATCTGCAAAGGAGAGTGGGACAAAATCCCTCCTGAGATGTGTGCAAACCTGGTGGCCAACTACAAGAAACGTCTGACCTCTGTGATTGCCACCAAGGGTTTTGCCACCAAGTACAAAGTCATGTTTTGCAAAGGAGTCAAATCAATTTATAACTCATTTGAAATGCGTTATTCTAGATTTTTTTGTTGTTAGTCTGTCTCTAACTATTCAAATAAACATACCATTAAAATTATAGACTAACCATGTATTTGTCAGCAGGCAAACATACAAAATCAGCAAGGAATCGAATAATTTTTTCCTTCACTGTAAAATTAATAAAAATAAAATAAATGAGATTGCTTTACAAGAATGCACATGTAACTTTAATTTAAGTTTTCTGTATATTAAAAGCCCATAACGCTGTACTGATCACCTAATTTTATCTTGATTCATCCATCAGAACAAAATGCAAAAAGAACATTGTGTTAAACATACATTAACCGATACTTCCTCTTATCATCAATTTTTCACTTAAGGACTCTTAATATCCTGGAACAGCCTTTTCAGTATGATTCACATACTGTTTAAACATGCACATAGCATTAACATCATCTGTGATGGATTCTCATGACTTAATTTTTGCATATATTTCTGTCTTCACTGTCTAACTAATGCACAATGATAATATTCTCATCGAACACCAAATCCCTTGGATTAAGAAATCTAAAAACATTGCTTTGGAGAAAAGACAGAAAGGGCAATCGCCCCCTAGACTTTTGCGCAAAGAATTTCATTTTGAGGATAGAAATGTCTAATGACCATTAGATTCAATTTGAATATAATTTAAGGGTAGTGACTGACACAGGCATTACATATTTAGAGGTCCATGGAATGCTCTAGAGAGCCAGTGTCTGGCAGTGAGTACCGAGAGGGAAAGAACTAATGTAAAAGCTCAGTGTAAGTTCTAAAATAATGATGATAATAACATAAGAGTGAATGTTATGGTATCAAAGAGGAACTGACCCATCCAGAGGTGTATGAGCAGGCTGAAGCATAGTAAGAGATGAGTTGGAACTAAGCCAGAATGTAGCATGCAAGTCAAGCCGACTCTTTGTTCACAGCAAGAAAAAAAGAATCAGCAAGGCTCCACTGACAACAAACACTTCTCCCCTCTCACCAAGCAGGGCTGTGCAAGACATCTTATATTAATATCTAAAGGAACAGCAGCAATATAAAACAAGTGACGCAACTGCTCCCACATATAACAGAATATAACAGATGCTATATTTTAATATCAATAAATACGTGAAAAAGCAAGTTTAATCTATTCTGAACATAGCAGCTTGTGAATAAGCTTATTTCTAAATGTTAGGGTCAAAAGCTATATGCTTAAGCATAAGCGATTCAAAATCAATCTTACCCTAATGCAGGGGCGTCCAACATGCGGCCCACGGGCCAAATGCGGCCGCCGGACTTCGAGGTGCGGCCCGTGTGAGATCTGCAGCAAAGGCAACCAAGGTTGCAGGATCGCAAGGGCCCTGTTGCTTACCTGTGGGTTGCTCGTATACACTGTGCGAGTAGTGTCTTTTGTACCGCACAGGGGAAGCGGATACCAGCAGAGTCACATGAATTTACGTCACATCACATGACTCTGCTCCATTCCTGCTTCCTCTGTATGGTACAATAGAAGTTGCTCGCACAGAGGGAAGCAGCGGCCCCTGCGGAAGTCTGCGAGGTTTAAACCCAAACCTACATTGTGCTGCGCTAAACTTTAACATTTCCAATTTTCATAAAATGACATGTTGCATACTAATCCAATTATCATAAAAAAATATCAAAGACAGGGGACGGAGTTTGCGGTTTGAGATGGTTACTTTTGTTCAGAAGATTTTGTTTTTCTGGCTACTATTAGGGCCCAACTCGCAACACATCATGCTTTTTTTTGTGCAGCACAGTCTAATCATTTTCGCACTGAAAAAAACTTTGTCTTATAATCGAGCAAATACGGTATATACATACATTATATATATACATATACACTCACTGGCCACTTTATTAGGTACACCTGTTCAATTGCTTGTTAGCACAAATAGCTAATCAGCTAATCCCATGGCAGCAAGACATGTAGACGTGCTCAAGACAACTTGCTAAAGTTCAAACCGAGCATCAGAAAGGGGAAGAAAGGAGATTTAAGTAACTTTGAACATGGCATGGTTGTTGATGCCAGACGTCTGGTCTGAGTATTTCAGAAACTGCTGATCTACTGGGATTTTCACACACGACCATTTCTAGAGTTTACAGAGAATGGTCCGAAAAAGAGAAATTATCCAGTGACGGAAATGCCTTGTTGATGTCAGAGGAGAATGGAAGGGTAGATAATGGGGGGGGGCATTTTACACTTCGCCCCAGGCGGCATTATGTCTTGGGCCAGCCCTGAAGGTGTACCTAATAAAGTGGCCGGTGAGTGTATGTCACAAAAGTGAGTACACTCCTTTTGAGCTGTTCTTTTGTGTGTGCTCTGTCTGCCAGACACTTTGAGTTGTGGGAATGGCTGTGAGTTTTGAAGTATCTTATGGCTATGTGAGTCATTTGTGTGTGTGTGTGCATGTCTGTGAGTGTTTCAATCTGTGTTCTTGTGTGCTGTAAGTGTCTGTGAGTTGTGAAAATGTCTGTGTGTTATGTGAGCGATAAAAAGAAAGAGGAGACAAGATGAATAAGTGGCGAGATAGGGACAAAGCGGAGAAGTAATGAGAAGGAGGAGAGATGGAGACACAGGGTGGAGATAGAAATAAAGAGAGAGATCACGATAAAGAGGGGGAGTGGTAGACAAAGAGGATAAAAAAGAAAAAATGGAGGGATGAAATAATAAAGAAAGGAGAGAGATAATGAAAGAAGGCATCCTCTCATTTTCAATAGTTCCCTTGAAAGACTTTCCCTTGTTTTATTGTGTAGGATGTTGTGTAGGATGTTAGTTGGAGCATTTGGAGGGGATAGAGCATAATAATAGGGGTCTATAACAGCAAGCACCAACAACAACTTAGAAAACAGATAACAGGACCACAACAGGGTGCCTGTGCTAAGCAGATTTTAAATATGGCGCCCCGCAATCCCTGCCTCCAGCAGCATGTCACTGACGTGCCTGCAGTCTTTCCTAGCTGGGCAGCTGTGATTGCACAGCTGCCTGGACCAGGTTGAGTACACGCCACTTGGGACCTCCTGTCTGCCCACAACGAGGGAACCCCACCGCACCCCCACCTCGGAAGCAGAACCCCCACCGCACTTGAGGAACAGAAGCTCAGGTATGATGTATTAATTAGGTTGAAAATATACATATAGTCCACCAAGTTCAACTATTCCATAAACTGGTATATAGGGGGTTAAAAGGCATATCATGGGACAGAGTGGCATATGGGGGGTATAAGGCATGTCTGGAGGCAGAGTAGCATATAGGGGGTTGAAAGGTATTTCTAGAGGCATTTCTGCAGGCAGAGTGGCATAAAGGGGGTTGAAAGGCATATCATGGGGCACTCTGCCTCCAGAAAAACCTTATGCCCCCCCATATAACACTAAACCCCCCCTGACTTACCACTGCTTCCTGATGTCCGGTGGGGGCAGTGGGTGGAGGCCGTTCATGAAATTAAAAGGGCCGGCGTGCACGCACCACGCCGCCCATGGCCATGCCTCAGCACTTTGTCCCATGTCTTAAAAGGGGTGGGACGAAGAGCTAAGGCACGGCCATTGGGCGGCGCAGTGCGTGCACGCCAGCCCCTTTAAATTCATTAGACGCCAGCGACCGGCTGCCTGCCAACATTCAAAACAGCCGTTGACCGGCTGCGAATGGGATTGAAAGCCCCCTCTGGCCGCCGTTATCCTAGTGGACCAGCCCGGCCCTTGACTCACCCTTCCTCTGCCCCTGCAAAGCGGGACAGAGGAAGGGATAGGCAGGACAGAGACCCAAAATCTGAACTGTCCCGCCTAAATCGGGACAGTTGGGGGGCATGTGTATGCCAGTCTTCTCAGTCTAGGCATGTGGCCTTTATTGGTTTTGCTGGCTTCAGGGCCTTCCTTCTTTAGACGAGTGACCTTCCAAGTAATTCTGGAATAAACACACCATGCCACAATACATATCCAAATGCTAAAATGCTCTGATAATAAAGATCAAGGTGGTCTGTGGATGGAATCCTTGTCAAAGGACTCAACATAGTACATTAGTAAAACATTGGTACATGGAGACTATGGTAAAACAATGCCTGAGAAGGCTCAATATGATCAAATAACAGGTATAGACAATGTCTGTAGGGCAGGAGCTACAGTGCAATTGGTGGTATGTGTCTCTCTTATGGTATCCATGTTTAAAAGGTTAATCTAATGGGTTACAAACCCAAAGGCTGTAGATATTCCATTAATGTATTACTTGACTTAAATCCAGGTTACAAACATTACAGGCATATTTAAGTAAATGGCTGGCACAATCAATCCAGGTGCAGATAATAGGAAATTTCAAATCTAGAAAATAATTTCATTAATTCAGTAAATTAAATCAGCTAGCATTAATTACTTGAAGCAGATTCAGTGCTTACAGATTCAGACTCTGTAAGCTAGTTACTCATTCATTCATTTGCATATTCCTCTCTGGGTAACAGAGTTCATCAACGGTATGCACAGTAGGTACCTAGAGATAGTGCCTTAATTCATTAACTGCTTTCATTCCAATGTGTTGCATTTGAATGGGGGGAACTTTAAAGGTTTATTTATATAGGGCAAAGTTTCAGTCCATGTAGAGTCATGTGAAAAAGAAAGTATGCCCTCTTTGAATTCTATTATACATCAGGACATATTAACAATCATCTGTTAACATTACCATCTAAAAATAGGTAAATACAACCTCAGATGAACAACAACACATACCTAATTATACCATATATACCATATCATGATTTATTCAACAAAAATAAAGCCAAAATGCATAAGCCATGTGTAAAAAAACTAAGGGCACCTTATGATTCAAAAGCTTGTAGAACCACCTTTAGCAGCAATAACTTGAAGTAATAGTTTTCTGTATGACTTTATTAGTCTCCCACATCATTGTGGAGTAATTCTGGACAACTCTTTTTTACAGTGTTGCTCCAGTTCATTGAGGTTTGCTGGCATATGTTTATGCACAGCTCTCTTAATGCCCCGCCACTGCATTGGGTTGAGGTTGGACTTTGGCTGGGACATTGCAACACCTTCATTCTTTTCTTTTTCAGCCATTCTGTTGTAGATGTGCTGGTGTGTTTGGCGTCATTGTCCTGTTGCATGACCTAGTTTCAGCTGTAGAACAGATGGCCTCACATTTGATTAAAATTTTACATATTTTAAATGCCTATGGAATTTGGTTGTATGTGAAGAGGTGCAAAACCCTGCTTAAGGTTAATAAGAAACAGGAAATATTATGTCATCATAATACAATAGAAGTATTATTTTTCAAAGGAACTCACTATGTTCATTGTTATTGGCTTTGAAAAAATACTGTTCATTGTCAATATTCCGGAAACTGTTATGGGTTGTGACAAAAATGTACAAATACTTGCTAATGGTCACAGAGCTGGCGCTAGGGCTCCTAATCCTAGGTGAACTCTTATTCTGCATGCATCTCCTAAGAACTTGCAATAAAATCTCTTGCCAACTACCTAGTTTGTCTGTTGCAACTGACAGCACAATAACCCTTAATACCATATATCTTTTGTTTAGATTTGTCATCCCAAGTACTATTATTTAAAATGTATGAACACTGAAATGCCACACTTTAGTCCAACTTACTAAAAACAGTATCTGTTTGACTTATTCCACAAGCAGTGCCTAGAGAGACATACTTTTCTAGGAGTGCTAGTAAATGTTAAAAAGAATGGGCCCTATTATAGATTCCTGAGGTACTTAAGTGGTAAAAAGACATTCCACTAATTTTAACCATTGATTACAGTCTATTGTCTCCTTTTAGTAAGCCCTTGACTTATCAACTTAGTCAACCATTTTTTTTATTACTAGTATCAGATTAAAAATAAATTTTTTAAAATATTGTGCTGTTTTCGTTTTTTTTTTTTTTAATGTTCTACTTCAAAGTTCTACTTTTTGCATTGTAATACAATACAATGGCTTGTTGCAAATCACCCAATACAGTGTTGTATACATTATTGTATACAACACTGTGCATTATGGGCCCATTGAAAAATATTTTTCCTTGTCAATGGATGCCACCTTTGTCACAAGTCAGTTTGTGTACCAGTCCAGTGCTATTATTAGGGAGTGGAAGCAAGCACACTGCCACTGATCTCTGGAGGAGCGGCAATATGTTCTCTGGAGTGATGAATCATGCTTTACTATCTAGATGCCAGATGAACGCTACCTAAAATGAAGCATAAACAACAATAATCAGAAACTTGAGAAACAGTTTAAAGCGTAATACAAATCAAATGTTACTGTTGTATCTTTTAACAGCTAAAGTTAGCAATTTTTATTACATGTGTGCATCACAAGCTTTGTGAAAAAAAAAATGATATATACATCGGGACATAATAACAATCATCTATTCCTGTTAGATAAATACAACCTCAGATGAACAACACATGACCTATTACACTGTGTCAACAAAAATAAAGCCAAAAATAGAGCCACAGCTCTTTTAGAGCACCGGAAATACAAGTATTACCTAATATAAGAATTTTGAAGGGTACAAGGCCGCCTGCAGAGACCTTTGTGTGTGTTGTTTAACAGTTTACTTCTCTGCTTTTGCTCCTTGTTCTCAATTGCTCCTCTGGTGATCCACTTGTGTTATACCCGCCTGGTGTAGTCGTTTTGCAACAGGGCAAAGCGTCAGTGCACACCCTCTCCCCCAATTGAAAGAATGGAACTACTGTACCAGGGCAGACGGGTCTATAGTGAAAGAAAAGTGTTTCTACACTTCACCCCATTCCTCCAATCGGACCACAGGAGTAGACAGAAGAAACAGAAAATAAAAAGAGGAGGGAAGGATAATATTCAAATGAAAATTCTGAACTCTTTGCTTCGTTGTCACTTCTCTGGGCCTATAACAGACTAGCTGGTACACCAGGGGGGTATCTCCATCAGACACCCACTTCCTCAGCACTGGAACCACAAAGAATAGCTGTATATAGCAATTTACCCCCATCACAAGACACCACCAATGTTGGAGTAAAACAGGAATCCAGGTTAATGGGAAACACGTTGGTATTAAAAACAGTAAAAGGGAGTAATTTACAAAACACACTTCATAATTCTCAATCAGGCACTCCTTTGCACACTGCTCAGTATGCCACACCACAGACCAGTAGGGGGTCACTATTGTAGTCTGGGGGAAAGATGGTAAACATGGAATGTTCCCTGACTTCTGCCTGAAACTAAGCTGGATATCAGTTGTTGGTGCAACTACGTGACCTCATCGAAAGCAGCCACCTCCTAAAACTTTATTAAGGGAATAAAGAGGTAAATCCGATAAATTCGGACTACAACAAAACGCATGCTGCCGCCTTTCTCAATGGGGCATTTGGCCCATTGACCCCTTAGATCTGCCCATGTGCTCCAAGAAGGCCAAGTAACATGAAGAAGAAAAAAAATCATCTGTTTGCAGCTGCTGTGGGTGACCTAAAAAGGTAAGTGGGGTGTCTGAAATCATCAAGGGTTATACTTTCAAGCAGTATATAGTTTGTGGTTGTGAAGGGTTTTAGTGAACATTTTTGTGAAAATTTCTTGGCTTGAAACATTTTGCGCACCCATGATTTGTGGACACGTTGTGAGCTTGTCATTATGTAATGTAACACATATATGGTATTGTGTCATATAGATTACCTGGGAGATTTATACATAATATATTTTTCTTTCATTCAGCTAACATTTGAGAAATACATAATCATATTTTTCAATGCTGTATTTGTTGCAGAAATAAAAAAATAATAATAACTATAATAATAACTAGTATTTATATAGCACCTTTCTCCCAGAGGGACTCAAAGAGCTTTTAGCAGATGAATTTACCGAATCAGCAGATGAATAATAGATGTTATTTTAAAGTTGTTTATGACTCACAGTGTTAATAAAAATAAGATAAACTTGCTTGTGTTATTGGCTTTGATGTGAGCTTTCAGGAAATGTATGCTTTTGTTTATTTAGACACTTTATACCAGTTTTACCATAGAATATATACCTAGTGCTTTAAAAAATCATAAAAGACAATTTTATGTTATCCATTTTCAGTATATGTTTATGAAAAATATATTTAAACATACACATATGTGTATACATACACAGTCAATCTATGCATTTTGGTAGTTTTATAACATGATATAATATTAAAATATGTAAATTTTTTGATTTTTTTTACCTTAAATCAGCAACCAATGAAAAGCTGCACTTTAGCTGAAACAAACAATATAACATTTTTCATGTTGAAAGGATGCAGAAATAGTTGAAAATGTCTCGGCTTCCCAGGTTGAAAAAGATCTCTGGTACTCAAATGGTTAATGCTCCACTGCGAGAAAGTTTGCGTTTTTTAAATGGAAAAAAAAATGTGGTAACATTTACAAATAGTTATGCAGTGATTTCACCATCAGGGGAGCCACCCAGTTCCAACAAAATGTAAAAAAATCCAAAAATATAAAAGTGCTTAAATTAGCACTGTATATTCCCCAAAATCCTGACATGAAAAGAATTTAAATGCTAGCATTTTAAATACCCAAGGGGTGTCTACTTATATAAAAAATATATGATTGAATTGGGTAAATTGAACTGACAGCTTCAAAGATGTCCCAAATGGGACATGGTGGCACCAAGCAAAAAAATGTGCACTTCCCAAATGTGGCGTGTTTCCTTCCCAAACAACAACACAAACCCATGTATGGGCAGTATCACTGTACTTGTAAGATGTTGCTGAACACATATTGGGGTGTTGTTTGTCAGTGACGTATAACAGGGGCTATAAATTCATACCCAAAGTACAATTTGTGTGAAAAAAACCACAAAATAAATTACTACCACAAAGTTTGATAGAGGGTGGTAGTTGAATAAGTGCATTGAATGGGTTAAAATACCAGCATTTGAAATATCTTGGGGTGTCTATTTTTCTAAAATATATGGTTTGATGGGGGTAACTTGCATTGGCTGGCTTTAAAGATGTCTGAAACTTTACATGGGGGCAGAATAACCAAAAACATAAAGACATTGAGTATTTCTAAACTCAGGACAAATAGTAGAATCTATGGGGGGGGCGTGGCTAGCCGATGGAGGATATGGACGCCTGAAGCTAGAGCTGTGCTGGTACCATACCTTCTTTTGCTAAAATTGGCGGGTTTTCTCCATTATGGGTCGCACCAAACAGCAGTCATCGACTCAGTCAATGTCTGGGGACGGTGCTACCTCTTCAGTGCACAGTGGTGCTGTCTTCCCAAGCCTCTGAGGGCCACGTGGCTTCTACTCCATCAAGCCTGTGTGGTTCTGATGATCACAGCCTTGATCACACGCCTGGAGCCCCTGAGATATCTACCTGCTCGGCGGAGGTCCATCAGCTTTTCTCGTCAGCTCCGTGGAGGGAGGATATTAGCACCTTGATGACGGAGTTGAAGGAAACGGTATCGGACGCCATCTCGGGCCTCAGGTCCGATCTAGTGGAGCGAAGAGTCTCCAGACAGGAAGAGGAGGCTGGGTGCCTGGCAAAGACAACTGCCGAACTAACGAACTTACATAACATCAGGATCCGCGGTATTCCTGATGCCAACCCCAGAGCAATGGAAGATGTGGAGCGCCTTGCTGTTAGGCTGTTTAATGCCACACTCCATCTGGATAGAGCCCACAGAGCATTGAGACCTATGGGACTGCTGGAGTCCCCCACAGGGATGTGATCAGCTGCGTAACGGATTACAGGGTCAAGGAGAACATCATGCTACGGGCGAGGGAGGTGGGTTCCTGGCTGTTTGAGGGTCATGCCATCATCTTCTTCCAGGACCTGTCTGATCTTACCCTCCAGGCTCGTAGAGAACTTTGCCCGCTGACCTTGGAGTTGCAGTGGCGCAGCCTACAATATTTTTGGGGCTACCCCTTTAGTCTCAATGTGCGCTGCAGGGGACTCACCTATACCCTTCAGTACTACCACGATTTGCCAGCTTTCCTTCGGGACCTCGCCATTCTCGACTTAGCCATCGAAGATTGGAGCCTTCCAGACCTGCGACAGAGCCGCGGCCTTGCTCCCTGGGTGCAGAGACCATCGAGGAGAGAGGGGAGACCATCTAACCGCTCGTCGTGAGGAGACCCGTGGTGCCGGGGATCTGCCGCGGCTATTGCTGCTGAGTAGTACTGACAGGTGGCGATCGCGGTTTGACGGCTTTCTGTTAGAAGGCGAGTGTTCGGGGATCTCTGTAGCTCTACTGTACCGGGGTTCCGGGCTTCGTTCCCTGTTCTCCATGCTGATCGCCCTGTGCCCGTCCATGGGCTCCCTTTATGCGGATTAACTCTCCACTTGCTACAGTGTTCTACTTACCTGCCCTGTACTCTCCAGAGTTGTTCTTTTTCTATTTGTCCCGTCATATGGGCCTTTTGGGATTTTCTTTAGTTTCTGTTGGTAAGGTTGCCTGGCGTGAGTTTGAGCGGACGTGTGTTCCGTTTTGGTTTATGGTTTGGTCCTTCTTGGCTGCTATTCGCTGCCTGCCGTAGATGGTGGTGCGTCGAGGGAGCTCTTCCCGCTCTGCGGCTTGTTCCGAGTTTACCAGCAGATGCCCTTGTTTCCCTTTTACTTCCCTTTCCATGTTCCTCTCCTCACCCTCCCGTCCTTTTTCCTCTTGTGGCTGTCTGGTTCTCCCACTTTCCTGTTCCCCTAGGTGTGTGTTGGTTTTTTTGTCTTCTTGTTGTGTGTGTAGCGATTTCTATTTTTTTGTTGGGTTTCTTCTTGTGCATTGTTGACATGGCCTATCAACCTATGGACGCCAGTGATCGTTTATTCCTAAGATTAGAGACTCGGGTGGTGTTACTCGACATCTCCCGTCAGAGATTGCTAGGCAATTTGTTTCTTTTTATTCTGACCTTTATAATTGTTCCCCGACATACGACTGCCCTGCGGGCTTGTCGGATCATAAATTGGCCATTACCCACTACTTGTCCACACATCTATCTCGTAAACTGTCCTTGGATAACTCTGAATCGAGGGGCTTGAGATGGCTTTGAAATTATCCAAAACTGGTAGATGCCCGAGGCCGGATGGGCTCTCACTGGCCTATTACAAGAAGTTTTTTGATGTTTTAGGGAACCATTTGATGGGGATCTTTAATTCTATCCTTGAGGGGGCTTCTTTCCATCCCCATACCCTGGCAGCTACGATCTCGGTGATTCCCAAGGATGGGAAGAATCCCAAGCTTTGTGGGAGTTATAGGCACAATCCACATTGTTAAATGTGGATCTTAAGTTTTCTAAGATTCTCACACTGCGCATAGGTAGGCTCCTTCCAGGTTTGATTCACCCGGATCAATAGGGCTTTATCACGGGAAGGGAATGTAGAGACAGGACTCTCTGTGAGGTTAATTTCATTCATTAATTCATTATTGGATTAAACGCTCAGGGTCTAGGGCTGAAAAGGCCTTTGACCGGCTCGACTGGTCCATTATGTTAGCTGTGCTCCGAATGTTCTTCCTTGGATTCTGTATTTGCTTCAAGCTCTACCTATTAGAATACCAAGGGTTTTTTTTATCCTCCATCCAAACGTTATTCCTTTCATTTATTTGGGCACGGAGGCCCCTGAGGGTAGCGATATTTGTGCTCTCATTCAGGTAACTGAGGACCTCCTGCCATCTTTTGTGGGTAGATGGGAACATGCCCTTGATGTACCTTTGTTTAGGGAGAAGTGGGGTAAGAAATTTTGCTTGACACATGTGTGTTCTATTAGTACGAGGATCCAGGAGCTCTCTTATAAGCTTCTCACTGGTATTGCACACCATTGCGTCTTCACGCCATGTTTCGTGACCATCCAGATGTCTGTTGGCGTTGTGGGTCACTGGGGGGGATCAGTTTTACATATCTGGTGGGAGCGTCCCCTTATAGCTTCTTTTTGGAAGGCAATATGTGTGGTTCTCCCTCTTTTCACGGATTCACCTCCTCCTTTCCATTCTGTCAGCTGGTTGCTACACCACACTTCTGTCTCAGTAGCGGTGTAAAAAAAAATTTGTGGTGCGCCACTTATTGAACGAGGCTATGGCCCTGATACCCGTACACTGGGGCAGGACTTTGTTGCCTTCCTTCAGGGAGTGAGTTGCTAGAGTGGAGCGCATACGGGTCCTTGAGGAGTTGGTTGGTTTTACTGGTCTGCACGACTCGTCCTAGCTTAAGTCTTTGGGATTGATGTGGTCATGTTTACCTATGTTTCCTCTGGCAGAAATTGCATATATGTCTGGGGTATGTTTTTCTTTTTTCCTTCTCTGTCACTGTCTTACCCTGTTTTACCTCAACAACTGTCTGGTGCATGGGGTAATATGCAAAGCTCTATTCATTTAACCCTTTATTGTAGAGCTCTGTTCATTTAACCCTTTGTATGCTGGATCTCTGGTTCCCGCTCTGGGCTTAAGGAGCAGCTTCTGGTGGTGTTTCCGAGTGTTAAAAAGTGTTCTGCTATTAAACTCAGAGTAGATGACTCAAATACAGTTGCCTTGGCAACTGTGACATAGGAACAAAGCAAGAAAGGAAAGAAATAAGGCTCCTACGTTACACGTGCTTTCAGAGCCTTGTTATGATGTGAATGCAATATACAGTATATTGTAGTTGCACAGGAAGCATGACAGATTATCACCTGGAATACTGCACTGTCACATGTAATGTCTGAAGACCAACTGCCATTAATCACATCCCCATACAGAAGCAATTATATGATTAAGTGAATTTGCCAATAAGCCATTGAATCTGTGAAGACCATGTTCCCTTGTTATTCATTGATAACCAATGACCTCTTTGTTCCTGTTTTACTAGCCTGATGAAAATGAAATGGATCGTAGTTATCAAAAGGTACCTGCTTTTTATAGATAAAACACTAATACTAGTGCACTATAGAACACTAGTATTATAAAGCAAATGTTTAGTTTGAAGATATTTGTATATATATATATATATATATATATATATATACATCCATTGCTAACTGCTATCTGCTCTTGTCTGCTGTAAGTGCTATTATCGCGAAGGGGAAGCACCTAGGAGTAACAGCAGCTCAGCCACAAAGCAGCAGGCCACACAAAGAGCAGGGCTGCTGAGTGCTGAATCAGGTAGCAAGTATTAATCACCTGTGCTCTGCAGCATTGTTCACTACAAGAGTTAAAAAATGGCGTCTTTAAACAACATAGCACTGTGTGGTGGAAGCTCCAAGAAATGATTTTTCATGGCTGAGTAGCTGCAAACAAGAACATGATCATTATGATCAATGCTGCCATGCGTAGGATGGAGTGGTGTAAAGCATACTGCCACTGGAGCAGTGGAAACCTGTTCAATGAAGTGATGAATCACACTTCACGATCTGAAGTCTGATAGATGAATTTGAGTTTGCTGGATGCCAGGCGAATACAACCTCTGTACAGATCTGTACAGTGCCTACTGTAAAGTTTAGTGGAAGAGGGATAATGTTGTGGGTTATTTTTCAGGGTTTGGGCTAGGCCCCTTAGTTCTAGCGAAGGGTAATTTTAATGCTACACCATACAAGGACAATTGAATGCTTCCAAGTTTATGGCACCAATTTGGGGAAGGTCCTTTCCTATTTAAGCATGACTGTTACCCTGTGCACAAAGCAAGGTCCAAAAAGACATGATTTGACAAGTCTGGTGTGGAAGCATTTGAGTTGCCAACACAGAGCCCTTACTTTGACCCCACTGACTTCTGGCATGAACGAGCCAGACCTTTTCCTCTATCATCAGTGCCTGATCTCAAAAATGCTCTACTGTGGACACTCCAAAAGCCTTCCCAAAAGACTGGAGCTCATTATAGCCGCAGAGGCAACTCCATATTAATTCCTATAGTTTTTAAATGGGATGTCCATCAAGCTCATATAGGTGTGATGGCCAAAGTGTCGATATATATATATATATATATATATATATACAAGGAATGCTATTACAAAAGTTAATATATCCCCCTCAAGCATTTACGCATTTAATGTGTAACAAAGTCCTTAACTAGACCATAACTAGAGTAGGTGTCCCTTGAGTCAATAGGAGTGTTCAAAGCATTTTCTCCAACTGGAGCCGTAGAACATGTAGTTGCTAACCCCAGGGTGTCGGTAGTTTTATATGGTTCAGTGTTGCCCTCAGAATACGAGTCAGGCTTGTCTGTTTAGGCGGGTGTGCTGGAAGATGCAGCATCATTTGAAGTACATGTAGTAGAACTTGAAAAGTCAGGACATAGATGACATCTGTTTCGTCTGAGTTCCTGACCCAGCCGATTCTCGGTTATATATTGTAACAATCCGACGAGAGACGGGTCCCATTTGCAGAATGGTGAGCTATCAGGACGAGTAGTAGTAGGAGGAATAGTGGGACAACAGCAGGAAAGTTCCAAAAGCATAAACAGGTCAAAGTCCAAGGTCGAGGCAGGCAGCAAACAGGCAAAGTTCTAAAGCAATCCGAAGTCAATCCAGGCGGCGATCAGAGAGTAGTCAGGAACAAAGCAGGAGTCCAGTAAATCAGAATATAACACACTGAGACAGTGATAACGTATGTACCACACAAGGGCTCTGTTACAGGGTCACCGTACCCAAGGCTGGGTACCCCTGTTTGAGGGCTGAGGAATCGCCAGTCAGTCCCTCATACGGATAGCACTCAGCTATCCACGGATCAGCCAGACCACCATTCACAGTAAACCAAGAAGAACTGTTTATTGCACAACAAACCAAACTTATATAGATCCTTAATTCAATGAACACAAACCCCAGCCCCCAACCCCATCAGCCACATCCCATCACAACTCCCATATCGGTATACAGGGGATGTATCAGGTGAGGGGATTAAGGGATACAATGGGTTTCCCCCACCTGTGTTATCCCCCCTGTAGTGCGGGGGCCGGCGGGGCAGACAGGGCTGTGTTGCTGATTAAGAGCCCCAGCCAGATTATAGGATCGTCTCTTTGAAGGCTGGGGCTGAATCCACATCAGTCTCTGGGCCGGTTACACAATACACACAACATAAAACATTATATGACATATGAGCCAGCTAGCCTGGCCCTGTCACAGATCTCCCCCTTGACCAACGGTCCGGCAGACCAGGCAGATCCACACGGGTCTGCTGCAGGCTGTCCGAGTGGGCAAAGTTCAAAGGTGCAGGCCTTAGTTCATGGCCCCCTTTGTCAGAAGCATCCATAGAAGGTGGGCCAGGGCCCTGGTTGCCCAAAAAGATAGTCAGTAGTCCTCTGTGAATTGGAGGACGATCCCAGCTCAGCCGGGGGCACATGGCTATCCCCCTCACCGGGGTAACAGGGGCACCTGGAGACTCTTGCTCCCTAGTCTTGGGAACTGAATCTGGGGCAGCTGCCAGGCCAGGGGGTTTGCATGGAAGGAACGCCCTGCTGATCGGGCCGGGGACACTCGGGGCACCAGGGAAACACATAGCCGTATTAAGCGAGGCCTCTACCGGGACACTGGAGTGACCTTGGGGACACTCTGGGACAGGAACAGGTGCCCTTACGGGGTTTTTGGGCGAGCTAGGCAGCTCTGCGGGGTACTCAGGGGAATACTCCGGGACAGGGACAGGTGCCAATACTGGACCACCGGGAGGGTTAAGCAGACCCTCGATCTTCCTCTCTGGGACAGGTGCCTCTGCCTGGGCACGGGGAGAGTCAGAGGAACGCTCTGGGACAGTGACCTGGGCTTCTAGCAGGACACTTGGGGAACCAGGGATCACTTCGGAGAACACAGGGATAGGAACCAGGGCCTGCGCCAGGCTACTGAGAGGACCCAGGGAACTCGGCAGCCCCTCTGGCGTCCTCGCTAGGTTAGGGAATGGTGCCTCTACCGGGTCACCGGGGACTTCAGTGGGAATCTCTGGGGCAGTGACCCGGGCTTCTCCCAGGACACTCGGGAAATCAGGGGGACAGTCTGGGGCACTGAGTTCCACGGGCATAGATAAGGGTTTGGTGAGGGGGATTGTGCCACTTACTCGGGCGGTGGGGACACTCCCGCAATTTGTAGTTTCATGCTCCCAGTCTCCTTGTAACTCCTGGAGCTCCACTCTCCGCAGCAAGTCTTTATAGTCCCTCTCGAGCTGCCATTCCTCTTGGACCAGGCGATCCATCACAGCCTCCAGCTCGGGGGGAATAGCATAAACCAGGACTTCCGCACGGTTGTCCCAGATTGTATCCCTGCGGTACTGGCAGGGGCTTCCGAAGGACGAGTCAAACTGGAAGGCGTCGTATATCAGCCCTGGGTCGACGGGGCTATACAGCATGAGAGGGTCGCTGTGGTCTTCACCTGCTAACTGCTGGGAGAATCCATGGTAGCGGCTCTGGAGGTCGAGTTCTGTATATATGAGACCCCTCAATTCGTCTTCCCACTCCGGCAATGGGTTCTCCCCCAGGAGTGGAACTCGTATATCCCACATCGTCCAGTACTATGCCCAGTATGATTCGAAGTGGGGATGGGAGAAATCATCCCTCCAGTCTACAGGCGCAGACTCTAACTGCCATTCCAGCTCCCCCACCTCGGCTGTAACCCGGTCTCTCTCATCCTCTGGTTCTTTGAAGGGTTGGATATCCTGGTGCGATATTTTGGCGGTCTGTTCCCCTAGTCTGGGAGATACAGACCCACTCTGGCACAGTTCCTCGTGACACAATTTGATCACCGCCGTCACTTGATCCGGTGTAGCCCCTCCTGGGTACAGGGATAAATGCCATAGAATGTTCTTTTGTAGAGCACTCAGTCCGAGGCTCTCCTCTGGGGCATCCTGGGGCCGCTCCATCTCTCTGCAGTCCGCAATCAGAGTAGCCTTTCCAAGCCTCCTGGATCTCTCTTGGTTTCTCTCGTCTGCAATCCCAGTTGGTGGTTTGGATTTCACCCAAGTCGTGGGATTCATCCCACCGCTGCCAACCAATGTTACAGGGTCACCGTACCCAAGGCTGGGTACCCCTGTTTGAGGGCTGAGGAATCGCCAGTCAGTCCCTCATACGGATAGCACTCAGCTATCCACGGATCAGCCAGACCACCAGTCACAGGAAACCAAGAAGAACTCTTTATTGCACAACAAACCAAACTTATATATATCCTTAATTCAATGAACACAAACCCCAGCCCCCAATCCCATCAGCCACATCCCATCACAACTCCCATATCGGTATACAGGGGATGTATCAGGTGAGGGGATTAAGGGATACAATGGGTTCCCCCACCTGTGTTATCCCCCCTGTAGTGCGGGGGCCGGCGGGGCAGACAGGGCTGTGTTGCTGATTAAGAGCCCCAGCCAGATTATAGGATCGTCTCTTTGAAGGCTGGAGCTGAATCCACATCAGTCTCTGGGCCGGTTACACAATAATATACAACATAAAATACACACCAACATACGAGCCGGCTAGCCTGGCCCTGTCACAG
>VKOC01020968.1:0-61472 GCA_009364415.1 Spea multiplicata | reverse complement strand
CCCCTAGCCACTATATACCCTCCCCCCCTCTTGAAGTCCAGCGACGGGCGCACGATGCTGCTGTCTTCCTGCTGGTGCCCGCTGCTTCACTGCTGAGCGCCATAATATGATGTCATATTTCGGTGCCCAGCAGTGAAGCAGTGGGCACCAGCGAGCGGCTTTTAAACGCTGTCTTCTTTTTTTTCATGCGGGGAGAACGACGGGCGCTGAGCGGTTGTCATATTACGGCGCTCAGCATGAAATGCCGGCGCCGACACCGGGATGGAGGTAGAGGCCTCGTGGAGGAGAATGAGGGGCGCCGAGCGGTTGCTAGGCGCCCCTCTCTCTCCTCCGCTTAAAAAAAACAAACAAAAAAAACACAAACAAAAAAAAGGCGCTCACTGGCGCCCTCTTGAAATAGCGCCTATGGCACGAGCCATAGGTGCCATACTCTAGATACGCCTCTGCTCCCTGCCATAAGGCTTCCTTATCTTAGCGAGCGTCAGAAACCTAGTGTATAGGACAATTTAAATACTAGGGCTAGCCCTACTCCAAGAGGTTTCCATCTTCAGTTTTTTGTGGAATTCACAATGCAAATATGCCTTTTAATCTAACAGTTTATTTCCAACCACCCTTGGGAAAATCACCCTTCACAAAATGACTGGGATCATACAATTTGATAAGTCAGAATTGTCACAGTCAATTGTTTACACAGTCAAATGTTTGAACTCTCAGCAAAAAAGTAACTGTCCTCCATAACAACAAATACGCACTGTATTTGCTCGATTATAAGATGACCCACCAAAATTTGAATATTAATATTAGTTCAAATTTGAATATTAATTAATATTAACTTCCGCTGCTGCCCAGTACTTCCGCTTGGGCTTCAATGATGGACAGGAAAGCTGAAAGAGAAAACAAACAGGACCCCTGTTCACCTCAGCCAGTCAGTCAAGTAACAATCAGACAAAAGGCAGGGAATCTTAAACTGCCATGCAGCTTGGCCGGGAATAGAAAAATATGGTAAACATGGTAAATATACCATATAGTAAATGTATGAATTTTCTCTTTTCCTGGCTATCCATGGCAGCATGAGAAATGGGTAATATCCAAGCTGTAAAAAGAAGGGAGGGGTTTCAGAGAGTTTAAAAGCACAAAACCAGAAAATACTGAGAAAAAAAATAGGATCAGAACATTACGAGAAGAAGAGACGCTGCCTCCAGAACACATCTCCCAAATTGAGCGTGGTACAGGTCCGCTCATCGCTGCGGGGGATCTGGATCTTAGTCTCATAGTCAGACCTAGTTGAGGTCTGATTATAAGACGAGGGGTATTTTTCAGAGCGTTTGCTCTGGAAAAAACCTTGTCTTCTAATTGAGCAAATATGGTATATTATTTCATAAGCAATACAGTACTCCTGGTCTTTCAAATTGCTTCTTTTATAAAATCTATCGTAATCCATAAAACACGCAACTGGTCAGCTGTGGGACAAGTAAAAAGGCCATATAAAACAACTGTATCGTTTTAAAAATGAAAGACCGCAAATCCATTTTAAAAGCTGTCCTCCCTTTTTACATATGTCCTGTGTATTAAAGCAGTTCCAAAGTACTGTATATGCAACACTGTTTCATCTTGTGTACACTAATGTCTGGGACACCAATACCTCTCCTGTGCTGAAATTGCCTAGAAGGCAAACATTTGTGCACTACCTGCCATGCAAGATCTCTCTTACAGTTGGTTAGAAAGTTGTAAAAGTCATATTTCCTAAAAATATAACCAGGCGCCTAGCGTAAGAAGGAAGCAAAGGTACATTCTTTATAAAAGTTTTTAAAACACATAGTAAAAAACGTTATAAAATGTGCTTCACTCTATTTTGCGGTTTAATTTTTCTCAAGCAATATCCCATCATCTCTCTACAGTATTTGCATAATCAAAAACACTCTCAGAAAGTTAATACTGTCACTTTGGGTCTTAACAGCATCCCAATCATCAATAGTAAAAACAGTGACATTAAAAAAATAAAGGAGTTGAAAAAGTTTTACAGAGGGTCTCTCCAGACCCTCCTGAAAACTCTGGCTCCCCTTGCAGCTTTCTAATCACAATGTAAAAAATACATGTAAAAAAATTAATAATAATAATAATTTAAAAAAAAATAGTTAAAAAAATTGTAAAAATTATTTCCCACTGATGTCACCATCAGGGGAACCTTCCAGTTCCACAAAAATATTTTTCCCCCTAGTTTTAGATTCTTCAGGAGTAAAAAAGCTAGTTTTTAAAAGCTTATGGTTTGAGATCACATTACCTTCAAAAAACATGTCCTGGAAAATAAAACCCGAAGAGGAGAACATAAAATCAATGCAGGACCTGGCCTAGCCATTAGACCATATAGATCCAGAGTCAGACGGGTTTTAAATTCCTACACATGATTCAATTTAAAATAAATTACTACCACAAAGTTTGACAAAGTGTGGCAGTAGAATTAGTGTATGGAAAGGGTTAAAATACCAGCATTTGAAATACCTTGAGGTGTCTAGTTTTCAAAAATATATGGTTTGATGGGGTAAATTGCATTGGCCAGCTTTAAAGATACCCAAAATAGCACCTGGGACAGAATGACCAGATTTGGAAAAAATGTTTTTTAAATAGCAAAACGCTACCTGTACTTATTGCCCAATAACGTGCAAAAAAAACCCATAAAAACATTGGGTATTCCTAAACTCAGGACACATAGTAGAATCTATTTAGCAGGTTTTTCATTGGCTTTTTGGATGAGTAAAAGATTTTTCAAATAAAAGTGTGAAATTTTTTTTTCATATTTAATTTTTTTTTATATAGGGAAATTAAAATGATATGATCAAAAAATGGTATCCTTTCTTGTCCTGAAAAAAAACAACAATATATAACTTGTGTTGGTACACTAAACGGGTGAGGAGAAAATTACAGCTAAACATGAGTACCGCAAAAGTGTTAACAACCTTGGTCCCAAAGGGTACAAAAAAAAACAGCCTGGTCCTCAAGGGGTTAAAATTACTTCCAGTTATTAGAGGGGAAGAACCTTTGGTAAAGCAGGAGATAAAATTTCCATTCTTTTATTCCTAACTGGAGAAGCATATTCATACCCTGGCCCCCCTTACAGATTGAATACAGGTACTGCATTCAACCAAGTGAATTATGATTACTTAGTAAAATATCTTTAAAAAAATAAAAATAGCTAAAACAAACATAGTAACATTTAAAAATAATTATGCATTGATGTCAACATTAGGGGGACCATCCAGTTTCAGCAAAATGTTAAAAAATAAAGTTTATTATTATGAGCAAGTGCTTAAATACATGCTATATCTTCCCAAAAAAAGGGGTGCCTACTTTAGAAAAAATGAATGGTTTACTTGGACCTGGATCTAGCTTCCTAGGCCGTCCAGCAGCCATATCTGCCCAGGACCACCGAGGCTCACTGGGACAGTCCTTTTATACGTGGTTTGGCTTGCCACATCTGTTGTACAACTTATGACCTATCACAGCTAGTGATGAGGCTGCACCATTCTCCACAGTTCCTGCATAGGGACCTGGGGTTAGCTGTGCAGGTTGCCTGAGTGTGCCCATAGCCCCCCGCACTTACTGCACAAGAATGGCATCCTTGGGTAGAAACAGCATCCTCTGTTACAAATTCCCATCTTATTCCTTATAATAGCGATACAACCAGGCTATGATGGCTTCATCAGACACATAAGACAGTAAGAGGGAGTTTTTCACCGCCATACAGCAACTTCCATCCAATCAAGGGTCATCTTCTTTTCTCTGAGGTTCTTCTAGATGTTATGATGTTTTGCAGGCAGTAGATGACATTAAGATCCAGTCCAAGTGTTTTTATTAGCACCTCCATTACAACATTATTTAGTACCTTTCTCTTCCTTCCCTCTCGGGAACTTCAATCTTGATCGAATTTCTAAGTACTCTGTCCTTAACAGATGCAAAATTAATGGTTGCAGGCATTTTCCTTTTTAACTCAGGCTTAAGGTAGGCAGCCTGCTTTTCACATTACTGTAAGTAGGGCCTAAACGCAAAGCAATAGCAAAGCGAAACATCCCTGAAGAGATTGTTTGTGTCTAGCCAGCAAGAGAGACTTTTCAAATAATCTTGATGGGTTGCGAGAGGCAAAAACTATGTTTGTTGAAGGTTTGAAGATGCCACTGGGCCCAGGGGACCAGGCCTGTAGTAGATGACATTGAACCCAAATGTTCATCATTTCTCATGCAGGAATGAAAGGTAGGTTCTGAATGCTCAACATGCTGTTCTGGAGTCGCATCGTATAATATGAAGACAGAAAACACATGCCTTGAAGATGGACATAGATGACCCTTGGCCCAGTTGATTAACCAGTCAAATGTTTGAAAGAACAAAAGAGACTTATAGTGGATATAAAATGCAGGATCAATATCTCTGGGGAACTTGTTGATTCCCAGAAGTCCAAGGTAAGCAATGGCAGGAAGAAGAACCTATGAAAAAGTTCTCGGAGCTGTCTCCTGGAGGGGATGACCGAGATGATGGAGGCCTTTTTCTGAGTAGCAAGAAATCGTTCAGCTTGTGAAGATCCAGCATGGGTATCCGATCCCCTGAGGATTTCTAAACCAGAAAAGGTGGGAAAGAAGTTCCCCAGTGCTTGAGAGAGTCAGGAATGGGAGTGGAAGATTGGCAATATAGGTTAGTAAGGCTGTGCGCTTTTGAGGAAGGGCAAAAGACTCTGCACGAGAGAGTCTTGAAGTTCTAGGATATATCGTCTTCTGACAAAAGAGTTGACCCATTGGTCTGGAATATGAGCAGCCCCGGTGTTGGAGAAGAGGAGAAGACCAGCACCGACATATGAACCTTCAGAACTGCTGCCTGTAGGGATGAAAAAACTGATCTTTTAGATGCAACAGAGCCCTTCTAGCCGCTGTGCCATAGAGCAAGCCAATCTTAAAATCTTTCAAAGCTTCAATAATACAGGAACCCCAAATTCCAAGGCTCCCTGCAGATTATTGAGGCATATTTTCAGCGTTCTGGGACACAGGGGTCATAACCAGTCTCAGCTGTTTTTTTTTTACCACTGCCGCGTCCACTTTCGAAGCTTGAGACTAGGTGCTGACCTCTGATGGTTTAAATGGGTATAATCTAAAATTTTGCTATGAAGATTAGCAGCATTATTATTATTATTTATTGTTTTATATAGCGCCATCAAATTCCGTAGTGCTGTAGAATGGGTAGACAGGACATAACAAGTAGTATGTAACATAACAAATTGACTAACAGAGACAACAGGTGAGGAGGGCACTGCTCAAACGAGCTTACAGTCTAGAGGGAGTTGGGTTATATTACATGCATTGCATGTTGATGAGATGAAAATCTCTGGAATAGGATCAGGAATCTGAAGAGAATGCAGAAATAATGTGTGCTATAGCCTTGTCATCGAGAGGAATGTGAAAGTCAGAAAATTCCTCCTTCTGAGATAATATGAAATCATCCTCTGCATCTTTCTGAAAAAAGATTATCTGCCTTATGATGGCTAGTTGGAAATTTGAATCTCTTAGGAAACTGGTCTTCAATCCCTTGAAATTTAAACATAATTTAGAGCAAAATTATAACCTAAATTTCCAATAAATGCATTTGTATTTTCTCTACTTAACCCCATAATTAATGTTGATAACTTAGATTTCTTACAATTATATATTTTGTCAGATGTGAATGAATGCAGCATCAACAAAGGAGGGTGCAGTTACAGCTGCATTAATACTGTCGGAAGCTTTGAGTGCACTTGTCCACCAGGCTTCAAACTTCATTGGAACCACAAGGATTGCATAGGTGAGTTGCCTGAATATTTGGCATTGTTAGGTGGAACTCACAGACCTCAAAATATAATCTGCATATCATACAGCCACAAGAACAAAATTAAGCATAGATTAAATTCAATTGAATTCAACCCCTGATGAGTTAGACTTAAATGGTTGGTAAATCTACTACATGATACTATACAGCTTTCTTCAGTAAGAGTATGTTGACACGTACCACTTATTTCCAACAGAACTTGTAAAGTGCACCCCAGGGACAATTGCCTCTTACACCAATTTGTCCTGCAGCCGAAACGGGAAGAAGGACAACTGCTTCCTCAACTGTGCTTTAAAGACTTTGTTTGTTCCTGGTAAACTGAAATAGAGTTCATTATCTTTTCTCCTCGTATTCTGTTGTCTATGTCACGTGCGTTTTTTGTTCTCTCCTTAGAGCCTGATACTGGTTATATGTTCAGCTGTGGTCTCCCAGTGATTAAGCTTGCAACAGTATCAAAACTGAACAATAATAGCAGACATTATTGTGGTGGTAAGAAAATTATTTTATGTAATCAAACTCACCTATAAATCACTTAACAAAACTCTTTTCTCTCTGGTATAATCCTAAACTGTCATTTGTTCTCATTCCCAATTCTCAGTTTACCATTGGTTTTGGGGTGTCATACAAGAACAGATTATGAAGTCTAGATACATCTCATTTGCATAGGATTTCGTTTGGGAGTTATGTCGCAAACATTTAAGGGTGTACAAATTGTAATATTTTCAAATTTGATACTCTGAGGCTCTAACTTCAATAGCTCTCACAGGTGCTGTCAACCCAGGATATTGTACTATGGTCATTTTGACATTTTTGTGCATCAACTTCATCCAGAAATAAGCAGTAAAAAATATCTGCATTTCAAACACACTTAGTAATGTTGTTTAGGGTTTCTTGCCTAATTTGTATTCTGCCACATTCCCCAGCTAAAAAGTGATACCCCATATGCATAGGTTTGGCATTTCCTGCACACTGAATGCTTGTGAAAATGCAAACCTAAAATAGTTTCAAGATAATTTTGGAACAGGCTCTCTCTCATGGTTAATAAAACGTATCACCCCCAGAGTACCTTATTCCCCTCCTTCACTGTGCTACAACTATGCTTTTTCTTCCCCGTGTAATTCAGGTATAGATCAAATAAACAACACATGGAAACACGTGATTGCTGGAATACATCAACTTAATAAGACATACTGTACAAATAAATAAGTAACACATAGCATCGCAGGTATAGATCAACTGAAAAAGCACATGCAAACTGTGACTATAGATCAAATAAATAATACATGGAAACCCTAAATTGTTTAGGCCAACCTTGGGGGGCAGGTTTTAACCCACAGGACTTGCCCATCGCCCAGAATGCACCTACAGGATTTGCCCCAGCACCCAGAGCACATACATAGGACTTGCCCCAGAACTCATATTGCATCCAGATGACTTTTCCAGGACCCATGATTGCACACATATGATTTACCCCAGCACCCAGATTGAGGTTTCAAATTACCAATAATTTAGTCTAATCATATGATGTCTAATCAGACAAAGGCAGAAGGAATATTTATTATAAACAAAATAATAATTCACCTTCTCAGTTCATCTCAAGTTTCCAAGTTGGCCCAGAGTTGGTATAGGTGGAGGGAATGCATACCTATTTAATGATTACATCCCTTCCTGCACTGGGAGACCCTCAAAGGTATATGCTGCATCAAGATGGGCTGCAAGACTAGACGCCAGGCACCATACACTGATCCGTGGAAGAGTCTCTCTTAATTGCTGGAAGCGTCTCACTTTTATTTCTTTTAGTAAAACATGACATTCTATGTAACTGTCTGTTTAAGTAATCATGCTTATTAACTATTGTTTAGCAATTTTGTGGTGCAGTACTCTTTATGATCAACAGAAGCGGTCTCATATTAAATGGCTGAGCTTGGAGCCATAAAAGATTTAGCCAATGCCAATGCTTAAAGTGTCAGGGCATAATTATAAGTCCTTCAGTGTCAACTGGGATGTACTATTATGTCCATCATCAGAAAGGGGTTATGAATGGAAGTATTCAGTAGGGAAGCATACCATATATATATATATATACATGCTTTTTTCTATTAATAGACCCTGTGAAGTTGAGGATGTCCTTTAAGCTGAAAGACTCCAGATGTGGATTTAGGGTACGTGGAAAATTGAAAGCAGAAGAAGTTACAAAAAATGGAGGTATGCTAATTTGATTACAGAATAAAGACTGAGGCTTTAATTTTAATGTGCAAAAAGTATTCTGGTAAACAGAGACAATTGAAAATAGTAAATATGTCCCCTCTACTATTTTTATTAACTTATGCTTGCAGTCCTGTTTTTACCATCCTAAGCATTTTTGTGTTTCTTTCATTATCTCAGGTGGGATAACGCTTTGCACAGATTGCCACATTACTTATGCCCATTTAAAATGTGTCTCCTTGTGGAAAGCCAGAGGGCGTCATTTTCGTTCTACACAGAATGAAGAACTCACCAGAATCACACTAGAACTTGAAGCTGAAGTTAAGCTAGAGGAGGCCACAGGTGATTTAAGTGCAGGTTCTTACAATTGCAATGAAATGAGAAGGTCTGTGCATTTACTGCCACTGTGATGTTAAGTACACTTATTAAAGTAACATATACTATGGTGCCAACAAAACTGGAGCTTTAGGGATAGCATGACAACTGCACTGATGATAATTACATATGTTTGATTTTTAAACTTTGTGGCATATGCTGGGGTAGTCCATAAAAAGACCGCAGTGTGGTCAATATTGCAACATTGTCACATAATTTGCACTACTTATTAGTACTGAGTCTGATTGTAGCTGATATGTGACTGAAAAAGTATGTTACAGTGTAAAAAGCTGTGTAGTTTTGGGAAAGTCTTTTCTTAAGCAAACATTATATCGGGGTGATCACCTTGAAGTCGAGGTTGTTGTTCTTGTTCATGTTGTGAATGTAATTTTTTGAGCACATCCTATGACCATGCATCTGAATCTTAGGACTATTTGTCTGTACAATGGAGTGAATATATATTCCCTCCTTACTATGAATCTTTTTGTTGACATACAGAATGTGAGATATATCTCTTGGCTATATATTATAGGCTTCTCCCTCTTTATGGTGAATTAAGGTACTTTGTCCAGCATTTGTCAGTATAATTATGTTCTTTGTCTCTTTTGTCTTGCTATTGTAAAGTAGAGTGGTAATCACTATTGGTAACCTTTGAGCTTGGCATGGTTTCTGATGTTACAATCCTCGATTACCAGTTTCTGTTCTACCATGTTGGAGTCTCTCATTAATATCAGCATTCTGTGAGAGATGTCTTCCAAAGTTAGAAAATTCTCATTATTCTTCCATCTCTTGAATTTAAGTTGCCAAAGTTGAGGACTGGTTACTGATGGCTTTTTGATGGACGTTTGTTTGTCAGACTCTTTATGTCGTAAACTTCAGTCAAGATATAGACGATTTCCTGAATACCCATTTCAGAGTGAGTACAAGTTTAAGCATCATCAAATTAATAACTTTTGATATTGGTTTGGATAAGTCAGAGTAACTGTAGTTAATATCTGGATTGCAACTCTTTGTTGGATATATTTAGTACCTTGCATTTTAAGTCTTATGTTTACTGAAGAATTAAATACTGTATACATTCTGAGTAGTATTTTTGTCAATTTTGTGAAATAATTAAATCAGGTGAGATTGGATTCTAGAAGAAGTATAACAGGTTGTTTGTAATTTGTTTTCCTATTGTGCAGTTTGCTGTTGCATGTTTTTGCTATTGTCATGTAGACACTATTGTAGTATATTCATTAGTTTGTCTTTTATTATGTCAGATAAATTAGCAAATATTTTAAATAAGAAATAGAGCAGTTTACTACAATGTTGCACTTATGGGTGTTGCTGCCCTAGGCCTGACCCAGGGCAATGTACCAAGAGCCATCCTTCTCTTCTTCTTGTGCAGAGCCACATTTTGTGGTACAGAAGTTTGTACAGTGCTCTGTAGTATAACTGGCACATCGTTGGCTAACCCTCCAATATAGTCTTTTGGGTACATAAAGTTTTCTCATTGGTGCACTATGGTATAGAAATCTGGAACAGATGGGGAAAGTAAATGAAAATAAACAAACACATGTGTCATCGGAGGATAAAGTGGGACATGAAGAAGTATTATTCAAGAGATTGGGCATAGTCAATCTATTCATGGTTGCATAAATATTACTATACTTACTAATGATGCCCAGAGCCCTGTCTGAGGGTTATCCTGTTTGTGCCCAGCGACTTTTTCTGTGTACTTTCCAGCTCCAGCATGGTCGATGAGCCTTGACAGTTTTACCTGCGAGGCCTAATTAAGTCCTGCTGTGGCGCAATACCCCATTCTCTGTGATTGGTCCTGTCTGTATTAAATAATCCTGTTTTGCACTTCCCAGTCCTCCTGGCACACACCTATCAAGCATGTATATCCAGCCCTGTGTGTTTCATCTAGCCTGTCTGTACCTACCAGTTATTTGCCATTAGTTGGGGTGCAGTCCATTATATTCCCAGCATCTAGGCTCCTCCCTGATTTTCTTGCCCAGGTTGTGATAGAATGCAAAGGCCTCAATAAGGAGTCTGTAGGGCTAACCTTAGTGTTGGTATTGTTGGCTGAGTGTCTGCTGAAGATTTATACGCCTGTGAGGAATGTACTTGAGAACAATGCCAACGATACAAAGCCCTAGACCATGATCATGACCATGTAAGAAAACTTCAAGAAATGAACATGAACCTCACACTAAAGAGGAAATGTCCTGCCTGCTCTTAGCACTTTGTCTGGGGGCTATCCAGCCAAGTGTCCAGCACGTTGTCTGAGGGCTATCCAGCCGAGTGCTATCCAGCCGAGTCCTTAGCTCCCTGTCTGAGGGCTATCCACCCAAGTGCCCAGCATCCTCTGCAAGGGCTATGCAGCCGAGTGCTCAACGCCCTGTCTGAGTCTTCTTTTCCTCTGTATTCTCTCTTCCGCATTTGTCTGCTTCCCTGTGGACAACTGCACATGGCCTCCAAGTGAACTTCAACAAAAGAGTGGAGTCTCCAGGCACACCTTCTCCCACCTGCTCTGCCTTTTTGCAGAAGT
Source organism: Spea multiplicata (assembly GCA_009364415.1). Lineage (NCBI taxonomy): Eukaryota > Metazoa > Chordata > Amphibia > Anura > Pelobatidae > Spea > Spea multiplicata. The sequence goes on along the minus strand of VKOC01020968.1, from coordinate 50,515 downwards.
TCAAAAAGGGGGCAGAATAATGCAGATAGATTCAATATACCCTGAGCAAAAATTAATGCAGAGATAGGCTGGTGCAGTTCAAGATGCAGCTTCCTGGTGTGATGAGATGAGGATGGAGATTGAAGGAACTAGATGTTATTTTTTCAGCATTAACAGTGAGGTACTGTGACCAGGTCATTGGTACATCTGCCATTTTGCAAAGGTTCCCTAGGAGGCCAGAATACTAAAGAAGATTGCCTGAGAAAGAGAAGCGCTTCTGCACCCCTCTTTCTCAGTGAATCTATCTGTTAATCTGGCCTTCCGCAAAAGGACTGAGCCACAAGGACAGCCTCTCCCTTGTTCCTCCAATCAAGGGAGATGGTGTGCCTGGAGGGTCGGCTATTTGTGCAAGTTCACTGGGAGGCCAAAAGAGGACTTTAGGAGCAGCGGATAAAGAAAGTTTATTTTTATGAGCAAGTCTTAAAATTAGCACAAACCCTTGCATGGGTGGTATCGCTATAAGAGATGTTGCTGAACACACATTGTTGTGTTGTTTGACAGTGACATATACCAAGAGCTTACCTGAAGTACAATGTGTGTGGGAAAAAAACACCAAAGGCTGTTGGCAAAATTAGTGCATGGAAAGGGTTAAAATACCAGTGTTTGAAATACCCTGGTGTGTCTAGTTTTCAAACATACCGTATATACCGGCGTATTTAACCCCAGAAAATCTTCTTAAAAGTGGGGGGTCGTCTTATACGCCGGGTACATTTAGAGAACCGGGTACTTACCAAGCCGGAGGTTCCCATGAAGCCACCAATCTCTAGGGGAGGGGCGAGCGGAGAAGCCGCCTCCCCTGGGCCGGTCTTCAGGGCCGCGCCGAGGTAGGTGCAAGATCGTGATCTCCCCAACTAGCCCTGATCAGCAGGGCTGGTTGGGGAGATCATGACCTCCCTCTAACTAGCCCGACATTAGGGAGCCCGAGGTCTGGCACTTCAGACCTCGGCTTCCCTGCTCTCTAATCACTACGCGCCGGCTATTGATGCAGAGCACAGAGATGCCGGCGCGTAGTGATGAGGGAGCAGGGAAGCCCGAGGTCTTATACACACTTATTCACGTGATTGGGTGATAACACGTATAAACCTATAAGACTACCCTATAAGAAAACAATTGTATTAGCAAATTTTAATTCACATGTAAACTATGATTGAGAAAAATACATTTTATGTTTTTATTTTCTTTTATTTGCCGACCTTATACCCACTATATGCCACTCTGCCTCCCTGATATGCCACTCTGCCTCCCTGATATTCCACTCTGCCCCTCCTGTTATCCCCTCCTGATATGCCTTATACCCCCATATGCCACTCTACCCCCACTCTGCCTTATTTCCCCCTATTTGCCAAGCTGCCCACTTCCGCCAGGGCTTATATGACTGAGCACCGGAAAGTCACATCACGCCGGTGCTTCGTCATAGAAGCCCGAGTGGAAGTGTCCGGTAGCAGTGGAGGATCCAGGTCTCCTGCAGCGCTGCGCGAGATCCTCCTCTGTGGCAGCCGGTGAAGGTCTGTGCGCTGCATGTAGACAACCTCCGCTGCTGCTGGCCAGTACTTCCGGCCAGCAGCAGCGGAGGTTGTCTGCGCGATACACGATTGGGGGGACCCAGGTCCCCTGCAGCGCTGCGGGCGATCTGGATCTTAGACTTGTAGTCAGACCTCTATTTGAGGTCCCTCTCACTCATTCACTCTCTCTCACACTCTCTGATGCTGTCTCTCAATGTTTCCCTACCTTCACTGACACTGCTTTCTGATACTACAATTCAGAGGAGAAAAAAAAGATGTCAGCGAGGTAAGAAAGAAAACGAGTGGGGTAGTGTGTAAAAAAAATGTGCACGATGGCTTCATTAGGGAAAATAGAGATTGTTAGCCTCAGGGTTGTATTTAACCTGCAAGACACTCCTCCGATTAGGAGTTTTCTTGTCTCTGATTGGTCAGACCCCTTCCATACCCCTCTCATTAAGAAAATAGGAGGGAAGTGGAAGGACTTAGAAACAGTGCTTATGCTTTTAAACTATAGTAACACTGTTCAAAGCTACTCACAGCAAAGATAATGTAAAAACACAGAACATAATATACATATAATGTCTCTAGGCAGAAATCAGTAACATAATCAAAAGCAATCCATGATATCTACAGTACGCTACCAGCAGAAACTTGCAATATAGATAAAATAAATTAGAACTGCGGATAAAGTAAAGACTGATATTGTATAATAGCAATGATAAAAACATGATAGACTCCAAATAGTTAATATTAACCAGTTTATGAAATTAAATACACACTCACCGGCCACTTTATTAGATACACATTGCTAGTACAGGGACCCCCTTCTGCCTTCAGAACTGGCTTCACTCTTCATGGCATGCTTTCTACAAGGTGTTGGAAACATTCCTAAGAGATTTTGGTCCATATGGACATGATGGCATCACGCATTTCATCCATAATGCAAATCTCCCGGTCCAAAACATCCCAAATGTGCTCTATTGGATTGTGATGTGGTGACTGTGGAGGCCATTGGAGTACAGTGAACTCATTGTAACATTCAAGAAACCAGTTTTAGATGATGTGGGCTTTGTGACATTATCCTGCTGGAAGTAGTATCAGAAGATACTCAATTGGCAGGGGCCTAAAGTGTGCCAAGAAAATGTCCCCCAGACCATTACCCACCCACCACCAGCCTGATCATTGAGACAAGGCAGGATGAATCCATGCTTTTATGTTGTTTGGTCAAAGTCTGACCCTGCCATCTGAATGTCGAGCTGGACTGCTACTGGGATTCTCACACACAACCATCTCTAGGGTTTACAGAGAATGGTCCGTGTGGACGAAAATGCCTTGTTGAGGTCAGAGGTCTGAGAAGAATGGGCAGACTAGTTTGAGATGTCAGAAAGGCAACAGTAACTCAAATAACCACTCGTTACAACCAAGGTATGCAGAATACCATATTTGAATGCATAACACGTCCAACCTTGAAGCAGATGGGTTACAGCAGCAGAAGACCACACCAGGTGCCACTCCTGTCAGGGTATGGAAAGTTTTGAGCACAACTGTAAGTTTGCATCTCTTATGACTCTTGAAACACAAGCCCTCAATTTGAGTCTTTTCAGCTGGGGCTAGACAATAGAGATATTTGTAACAGAACCTCCCAGGTAGAGTGGTAAAAGAATTATGTAGGTATATTCATGGTAATCAGAAGGCCTGCACAACATACTGACAATGCAAGTCAAATCCTACTTGGTCTTTGATTGACAATTTATGTATTGGAGCCTCCATGGTAAAATAGGAAACTGAGATAAATAATTATTAAGAAAAGATAACATTATGGGTATTGTACAACAAATATTGAAATTATATAGAAGGTATTGCGGCAGTAACATTACTGCCACTGAACAAGCAATAGATAGGAAGTGGCAAACGGATACTGTACTGCATGTAATTGTCATTGGTGAAGAAAGTAGATCCCTAGAAGAGATGTCCTACAAGAGTAATAACACTATGCATGCCTATTAAGTGACTTTAGGAAACTGGACCAGACAGTTCCTTTCTTTTCTTCTTCACCCTCATGGTCAAGTACTAGTTCTTGAATCCAGTTTTATAACCATACCTGGAAACTCTATGGGTTTGAGTGAAGCACTTCTACCCTGTGTCTCCAGGTCAATTAGATAACTAATCTGAAGAAACTTTGATATATCTGACTTTTTATACAAATCAATTTGGCATTTCTTTTGTTTTGTTTATATGGTTGATTGGATATTAAAATGACATTCCATCTTTTGGGATCATCAATCTAAAACAAAACCAAGGAGTAATTTAAGGTCTGAGCCATTACATCAGAAGACATGATGTTTTCTGTCTTTTTTGTTAAAGTGATGCACCTACATCCTACCCTGTCCAGAAGGTATGTCGGTGGTATTTATGGAACTTCTGGGTTTATTTCTAAAGCCAGTTTAACATATGACTGGCCAGTTTGTTATTGTTGCAGCTCTTTAGGTTCCTCACCTGAGAATTTTAAAGGTGTTATACATCGTATTGATAGTAAACCTAAGTTCCTTACACTTCATAGCAAGTTGTGGACTCTCATGTCTACGCCAGAAACTGGAACGAAAGTTGAAGTCCCTTCTGAAGTCTTTGAAAAAATCCATTCATCATGAGCGTTTTGTGATACAGATAGCTGGAGTGGAATATGAAGTGTCTCAGAAAGTGACTTCAGCAACTGAGCGAAGGGAGAACTGTATTCCTGGCCAACAACGCATAGGTGGCAAGTGTGGTAAGCACAGACCATGCTCTACTAGTGGTCGTTGTCTCACAATATCCTTGAGCAATTTTGTTTTCCTTTTGCTCAATTTTTTTCATTTATGTAACTTGCTGGTGCGAATTGCTACATTTTAAGTCATCTCTACCTGCACTATGTTCATACATATCAGTTTATTCTCCCTTTAAATACGTGTCTATGATTATAAAATAGTCCTATTTATGGACAATGAGTCCCTGACAATATCCAAACTATCATCCTCCTTACACAACCTCTGTATGATTACACTCAGTCAGGGCCACCATCAGAGGGGTATGGTAGGTACATACATGTGAAAGGATCAACAGAAAAAGCCAGAATGTGAGCTCACTTGCCGCTCTCCCCACAGGGCCCATAGCAAGTACACCTTAACCCCAAACCTGTTCACCCTACCTTATTCGCTACCACCACCAAGTTGATGGCAAGTTTAGGGGCTTAAAAATACCTAAAGAGGCTTTGATAAAACCCTGAACTGCTCAAACTATTGAAACTCAATCTGAAACTCAAAAAAAGATAAAACTCCCAAATTACAAAAGCAGTATCATCATGTAACTTCAGCTATCCCTGAAAACTAGTTCAAAATTAGAGCACAAAGACAGAACCAATTATACACCAGGGCCTAGTGTAAGGAGAAATTCTCACTCTACTGCAAAACCAGTGCTGTTTTCCAAGCAAAAGTATGAGGTAAGAGCTATTTTTTTGCAATCAAAATCATACAACCAAGTTCTCTGACCTAAAGGTCATTAAATAATCATCACTGCGGAATATGTACTATGTTTTAAATAGTTCCCTTCTTTGTCTCCTGATCACATTTCAGATGAGGTGACTGAATAAAATAATCAATACAGCAATAATAGATTATAAAACAAGTGTTAAGCATATGGGGGAGCAGAGTGGCAGCATATCTGGGGGGGCAGAGTGACATATCTGCTGGAGCAGAGTGGCATATCTGTGGGTAGAGATGCATTAAAATGGCTATTGGTTTTCTGTTTGTATGTAACATATGTTGACTAACTCCAAAATAGATACCAAAAACGTTAAAATGCAGTGTATTAGAATACTATTTTACTATTCCACTAATGTGTATTTTTTCTAAAAATCTAAATTTTTCTTTAAAAAAAACACCTAACTTTTAGGGTGCAGCCTATAATCGGGTGCGGCCTATAATCGAGCCAATACGGTATATGCAGCCTATATACTGGCAGGCTACATGTGGCATGCTCTTTCTGTGCCACGTGGAACATGCAGGTCCTGGAAACATATTCCATACTTACAACAGTAAAAACCCCTTGAAAGATTTCAAGTTGAATGGAGAAAAATGGTTATTTAGAATTAAGGCAATGGTGGGGAAATAAATAGAATAAATAATATTTCACAATATGTGCAAGAATCATTTGGAGGAATACCCCCAATGCAAAGATTGTAAGCTTGTTCACAAAATAGGATATTTATGTAAGCATTTTAGAATAGCTAAATTAAGGCTAAAGTAACAAGGTTTAAACAAATTCTAAATCTGCTACAATTAAACTTGTCAGAGTTATATGGCAGAGTGGCAAATAGTGCGTGCACGCTAGCCCCTTTAATTTCATTAGGCGCCGATGGCCGGAAGAGGCATTCAATCCCGTTCGCAGCGTGGTCTGTCGCCTAACATTCAAAAGAGCCGCTGAGCAGCTGTGAACGGGATTGAAAGCCTCTTCCGGCCGTCGGTATCCTGGTGGCCTCACCCTTCCTCTGCCCCTGCAAAACGGGAGGGGATAGGCGGGACAGAGACCCAAAATCGGGACTGTCCCGGCCAAATTATATAAATTAATTCTACGTTCCTACTACTCTGCTCTTAACCTTGCTAAAGAAACCTATTTCACCTCCCTCATCTTCTCCCTGTCTCACAACCCTAAACGACTCGTTAATACTTTCAATTCTCTGCTTCGACCGATACCTACTACCCATTGCCACATTCTTCAATAATAAAATTCAAACTATCAGAGATGACATATCTGCACTGTCACCTCCCTCTGACTACACCCCCCCTTCCCACTGACTACCCCTCACTACATTAACTAATTTCTCTGCTGTCACTGAAGAGGATGTACATGCTCTTCTTCTTTCATCTTGTCCAACCACATGCCGTGGACCCCATCCCTTCCCATCTCACCCAGTCTCTTTCATCTACCCTTGTCCCTACTCTTAACACATATCTTCAACCTCTCCTTCACTACTGGATCTGTCCCATCGTCCTTCAAGCATGCTACCATTACTCCTATCTTGAAAAAGTCCTCCCTCGACCTGACTGGTCTCTCCAACTACCGTCCCATCTCTCTGCTTCCTTTCACCTCCAAGCTTCTTGAAAGAATTGTTTATGTACAACTAAGTTTCTAGACTCCAACTTCCTGCTTGACCCTCTTCAATCTGGTTTTCGCCTTCAACACTCTACTGAGACCACCCTTACTAAAGTTACTAATGACTTACTGCTAAATCCAAGGGCCACTACTCCATGCTAATCCTACTGGACCTTTCTGCTGCTTTTGACACTGTGGACCACCCTCTTCTCCTTCAAATGCTTTATGATCTTGGCCTCCATGATACTGCTCTCTCGTGGCTCACTTCCTACCTCTCTGATCGTACCTTCAGCGTCTGTGTCTCCAGTAACACTTCCCCTCCCTCTCTCAGTTGGGGTACCCCAAGGCTCAGTTTTAGGACCCGTTCTGTTCTCTCTTTACACTTCCTCCCTGGGCAAACTGATCTATCCTTTGGCTTTCAATACCACCTGTACGCTGATGACATCCAGATCTACGTATCCTCCCCTGATCTCTCTCCCTCTGTCTTAGAATGTGTAACTAACTGCCTTGCATCTGTCTCTACCTGGATGTCTGCACGTTTCTTGAAACTTAACTCCTCATCTCCCCTCCCTCCAATGATAAGATTCCCCCACCTATCTCCCTCAATGTTAATGCTGCTATCATCTCCCCATCTACTCATGCACGCTGTCTTGGTGTCACCCTTGACTCTGACCTTTCGTTCACACCCCATATTCAGTATGTCTCTAAAAACTGTTGCCTCCATCTTAAAAACATTGCCCGCATCTGTCCCTTCCTAACACATCATGCCACTTAGGCTCTTGTCCATGCCCTGATTATCTCCCGTCTTGACTACTGTAACTCTGTCTTAGCCGGTCTCCCTCTCAACCGTCTCACCCCTCTACAATCCACCATGAATTCTGCTGATAGACTTCCTCTCACATCGCTTTACTAAGGTCTCTCCCCTCTGTCAGTCTCTTCACTGGCTGCCTCTGCACTTCAGGATTCATTTCAAAATCCTCACTCTTACTTTCAAAGCCCTTCACAGCGGTTCCCCTCCCTACTTCTCCTCACTCATCTCTAAATACACTCCCTCCGCTCATCCAATGATAGCCTTCTATCCTCTCCTCTGATTTCTATCTCTCATGCCCACTTACAAGATTTCTCAAGGGCTGGAATGCCCTCCCGGGTCTATCCGTCTCTCCTGCCTTTATTCCTTCAAAAAAATCCCTCATGACCCACTTCTTTAAGGATGCTTACCACGTAGCAAACTAACGCCCTCCCATATTCCTTTAGCTCACCTTTCCTAGTCCCTCTCCTGCAATATTTTTACTATTGTGGCTGTTCTATCCCTAACAACAGCACTTTTACCTATTGTGTAATACACCCTAACTCCCTCTAGACTGTAAATTTGTTTGAGCAGGGCCCTCCTCACCTGTTGTCTCTGTTAGTCAATTTGTTATGTTACATACTACTTGTTATGTCCTGTCTACCCATTGTACAGTGCTACGGAATTTGATGGCGCTATATAAAACAATAAATAATAATAAAATTAATATCATAGATGAAAAAATGAATTGCCCATCTGTCCGCCAGCTAAAGCTCAGCAAAAGTTTGGTGACAGAGCAGGACAGTGAACAAAAACACAAGTTATATAAACAACAGAATGTTTCAAACAGAAGAAAATACCCCTTCAGCAGTAGCCAGTCATGGCCTGACAAACCCAATTGAGGCGCTGCAGCATTACCATGAGTGAAATTTTTGTTACATGTTCCTTAACCCCTTGAGGACAATTTGCGTGCCAAGCACGTCACGGTAAAACATCCCTTTGGCGACAATTGACATGCCTGACGCATCATAACTTGACAATGACGAGGCATTCAGCAACACCATTCAGCAGGAGCCCCATGTGGCCCTTCCCCATATGTCAACATCCGCCATATATAATACGGCGACGAACATCAGATTTCAAAGAGCTTTGGAGGTGATCAGCTTACTAATCACAATGTGGTTAGTAAAATAAATGTAAAGCAAATTATACAATAGTAATGGCATCAAAAGAAATGCATTCAAAAGACAATGTACCGTATCGGCTCGATTATAGGCCGTACCCGATTATGTGCCGCACACCTTAAAGTTGCCACACTGCCCCCCTATATGCCACTCTGCTCCCTAGATATGCCCTTCTGTACCGTGATATGCTTTGTGCCCCCCAGATATGCCACTCTGCCCCCTAGATATGCCACTCTGCGCCCTCCCCCTAGACTTACCAATGCACTCCCAGACTCCCTGGTGTTTAGCAGGGGCTGCCGGTGGATGTCTGCATGATGTGCGTAGACAACCTCTGCTGCTGCTCGCCACTTCCGCTGGGGCTTCTATGCCGGCGCTCCATCAAAGAAGCCCCGGCAGAAGTGCCGGTAGCAGCGGAGGTTGTCTGGGTGCACAGATGTTCACCGGGTGCTAGAGAGGAGGATACAGTTCCCCTGCAGCACTGCGTTGGATCCTCATCTCTGGCAGCCGTTGAACGTCTGCGTGATCTGCTCAGACAACCTCTGCTGATGCTGGCCTGTACTTCCGCTGGAGCTTCTATGGTGGAGCACTGGAAGGTCATGTCATGCTAGTGCTCTATCATTAAAGCCCCGGCGGAAGTGCTGGAAGCAGTGGGGTTGGTCTGCATTGCTCAGACTTCCACTGGCTTCCAGAGAGGAGGAACCAGGTTCCACAGCAGGGCTAAATGAAAAAGAAAAAAAACACCTTCCCGGCTCCCAGAACTTCGGGAACTTAACACTCACACTTTCTTTCACTCTCTCTCTCGTGATCCCTTTCAATGTCTCCCTAACTCTGCCAATCACTCTCCAGTATCAGCTCGGTAATCCAGCCACTTCCTCAAAAGGTAGGAGTCTGTACACACACCGTGGTGCATGCCATGTGGCTCAGCCCATTTTGTGAACGAGATTTTTGCTGAGAACGAAGCTATTATGACCTCTTGGTCAGGATAGTGTGTCAGGCGGTTCTGCCTTTCTGTGGAAGTACCTGGTTAACGAAGGCACAGAGGCGGAAAAGGTAAGGAGGGTGTGAGAGAGAATGAGTAAGATAGTAGCTGTGTTTATTTTTTCCAATGGTGTCGTCTTATATTAATGAAAGAAAAAAAACCCCTTAACAAGTTTGGGGAGGTCATATTATAATCAGGGTCACCTTATAATTCAGCAGCTTCTTTTGTTCATCCATCTTCTCTTTTTTTTAATTGGTTACTCTTTTTGTTGTTTACTCTTTTAATACTTTTTGCTGTCTCTATGATAGCTGTTTCCACCCTCATTAAAAGTACAAAGTGAATCCCTTTTTACATTTTTCTCAGCTAGATGTCCCCCTGGTACATTTTATCATGGTCAGATGGACCAGTGCCAGACATGTCTCCAGGGAACTTATCAGAATAAGGAAGCACAGCTGTCATGCATTCTTTGTCCAGGAGCTGAAGCAATGGGACCATCAGGAGCCACCAATATTACCACCTGCACTGGTAAGGTTTCATTTGCAGATAAAATGATATTTTGAATAACAATGAGAGCATGGTGAAATAGTTGGGATACACATATGTTAAATCTTTTATTTTCAGTAACCCCATACGTATCCTTTGCTATATGTAGGTCTCTGCCTCCCTGGACAGTTTTCCAAAGATGGATATAGGCCGTGCCAACCATGCCCTCGTGGCATGTATCAGCCAGAAGGGGGTCGTACACATTGTTTTGCATGTGGAGGTGGACTAAATACAAAACACGAAGGAGCTTATACATTTCAGGAGTGTGACACTAAGGGTGAGAATCAGTGTATTTTGAGAAGCACTGGTGTCCTTATAGCTTTTATAGTTAATTTACATTTATTTACCTTATTTATTTTCTTTTTGCATCCCATTGTTTTTGTCTTAGTTCAGTGTTCCCCTGGCCATTACTACAACACAACATTGCATCGATGTATTCGTTGCATGATTGGATTTTATCAGCCCGAATTCCGTCAAAAATTCTGTATCTCATGTCCTGGAAACTCAAGTACAGACTTTGATGGCTCTACGAGTATTTTCCAGTGCAAAAGTAAGTAAGTCATGGGGAATGGAAGGTGTTGGGCCAAATTCCAATTGAAATGTAAATGAAAAGACTACTCTTGTAGACAAACAAATACAGAAGTAACAATAATATAATTATAAAACATAGAGGAAGATTGTAATTTGTCGTGCAGTGATTTTAATAAGACATGGATTATTGCAAACTTAATTCAACAGACTTGATATATAAAGTGGTGAGGGCAGTGCTCAGCAATTTTAAGGGCAGTGTATATGTGTGTACTTTGACAGTGTATTAACCCCTTAACAACCAATGACGTGCCAGACACGTCACGGAAAACCAGTCACTTAACGACCAATGACTACCTGGCACGTCATAGCATTGACCAAGCTTAGAAAGTGATCTACAATTTGCTTTCTTCAACTAAATGGTGTTGCTGTAATGCCTCGTTGAGGCATTCAGCAACACCGAGATCGGCATCAGGGGTGTGTGGCCCCTCACCGGGGCATCAGCGTCAAAGTTACTGCATTCATCCATGCAAGTCAATTGAGCCCAGCTTTCTAATCACAATGTGATTAGTAAAATATAAAACAAAAATGGAAAAAAATAAAAATAGCTAAAAAAATATAAAAATGTGGTAACATTTAAAAATAATTATGCAGTGATGTCACCATCAGGGGAACCATCCTGTTCCAACAAAATGTAAAAAAAGTCCCAAAATATAAAAAAAAGAAAATCTTCCTGAAAATCCTGGCATGTAAAGAGTCAAAATACTAGCATTTCAAATACCCAAGAGGTGTCTACCAAAAAAGGTTTGGTGGGGTAAATTGGAGTGGCTGGGTTGAAAGATGCCACAAATGGGGCAAAGGCTCAGACTTAACAAAATGAAAAAAACTGCACTTCCCAAATGTGGGCTTTTAACCCAGAACAATCAGACAAACCCATGCATGGGTGGCATTGCTGTACTCAAGAGATGTTGCGGAACACATATTGGAGTGTTTTATGACAGTGACGTATATCAGAAGCTGTAAATTCACACCTGAAGTACAATTTGTGTGATAAAAAAACCCCAAATAAAATACTACTACAAATTTTGATGAAGGCTGATGGTAAAATTAGTGCATTAAAATAGTTAAAATACCTCCATTTGAAATGTCTAGTTTTCAAAAATATATGATTTGATGGGGTAAATTGAACTGACCGGCTTCAAATATGTCCCAAATAGGGACATATTTGACCAGATTTGGAAAAAATGCTTTTGAAATAGCAAAACATACTTATTGCCCTTTAACTTTGAAAAAAAAAAGAAAAACATTGGGTATTTCTAAACTTAGGACAATAGTAGAATCTATTTAGCAGGTTTTTTCATTAGCTTTTGTAGATGAGTAAAATATTTTTCAAATAAAAGTGAGAAAATGTGTTTTTTTTCAATTTTGTTATCATATCTTTTTATACAAAATTTGATTATATGATCTAATGAAGAAAGCCCTTCTTTCCCTGTAAAAAAACAATGTATAACTTGTGTGGGTACACTAAACAGGCGAGGAGAAAATTACTGCTAAACACGAGCACAGCAAAAGTGTTAAAACAGCCTTGGTCACGAAGAGTACAAAAAATAAAAAACATATAAATATATATGCGTTAGACATGTATTGTTAATTCCATAATATGTACTTATCTCTTTGAAGTAAAGACCGTAATTGAAATGTGATTTCAAAATAACAGCTGAACTGGCAGTTATTGTTCATTCTTTAATATTAGCCCATGCTGCCGATATATAAAAAATATTAGACCTGCTGCCAATAATATATATATATATATATATATATATATATATTAGACCCTGCTTAATATATATCAATATTATAAACAAATTCACACTTTCATTCACACATATTTGTTAATGCATTCTTACAAATTAATTAATTCATACTCTCACTCATTCATCCACACATTAATTCATACTCTCAGGCATTCAGACAATTCATCCACACATTAATTCTTTAATTCTCTCACTCATTCACACAATTCATCCAAACATTAATTCTTTCATTTTCTCACTCATTTACAAAATTCACCAAACATATTTTTTTCATTTTCTCACTCATTCACACAATGCATACAAACATTAATTCTCACACATTCTCACTCTTTATTTCAATAATATTCTTACCCACCCCCGTCCCCTGTCACATCCACTATCTATTACCCCTACCACTCTCACTATCTACCCCCTCTCCCTCCATTCTCACTATCTACCCCCTCTCCCCCTTCTCACTATTTACCCACTCTCCCTTCCTTCTCACTATCTACCCTCTCCCCTCTTTGAAGTTCACTTACCTTGCAGAAGTCCTGCAGTGGGAGCTCAAGGCCTCTGTCTAGCTGCTCTGCCGCGGCGTACGCTGCTTTACTGCTGAGCGCCAGTATATGATGTCTATATGGACCCTGTCTACCTAAACTCCCTCGGCATAAGAGATAATTGTTCTGCACCCTACTCTGTATGTCTTATTCACTACTCTATCCTATTAGGCTTTCAAACATTGCTATAAATTGGATCACAGGCAGGCAAGGCAGTAGAAATGGGAGTGGTGGTGACTGACAGGGTCGCAAACATGGTATAAGCAGTTAGACATGTGGACTGCAATTGACGGGCAATGTTGAGACTGACTTAAGTGAGTACTGTAATGGCGATCCTGAAGTCATTCAGGGATGTGACTGAGAATTTAAGCCAGAAAAATGCCACTACTCTACTACTTACTTGCCTAAATGTGTTATTTTTGGGCAACAGATTACACATGGAGTTTGACACGCTGATTAGAAGGCAGATAGAGGAACTAACAAGTCGCATGCAAGCCATCGTAGACACCACAGAGTACATGCTAGCCACCCTCTGTGATCCAAGGGTTAAGGGCATTTTGATCATAAAAATAATTTTAAAACTTGGACATGCTTGTCTGTACTTAAATGCGAAGCAGCAGAAAATGCTAAGCAAAGTAGAGATGCAGTAGCTGGAAATAGAAGCAGTGGCAATAGCACCACCCACATGTCCAATTCCCAATTCCTAAAGTCAATCTGCCCAAACAGAGTTGCACAGTATTTAATATTCAAAGTGTTCTATCCCCTTCCTTACTCTAAGGCATTAGTTATTTTGATTTTTCTAATAGTGGGGAAATTCAGTCCTACACCAGAGGGCTGCACGTGTCTATCATTTGCCAGTTCCTGCCCAGGCCACATGCCTTTCAACTGCTGCTGCTGTTTCACTGTTTTCACTGGAAAAAAAATTCAAACATTGTGGAAATTCAGTCCTGTAGCGTGTGACTGGATGTGCCTACCCAGGACCAATGCCCTACTCTCTGTTTGTCTCTTTGAGATGGTGAAACGTGAGTGCAGAAGGCCCCTTTGGAAACGTCCCCTGAACAGCCATGTATTCTGGCCTAGGCCTAGTGTGGCAGACCCAGGGGGCATCAGTGCTAAAACTGGGGTGCCGATCGACCTCTTGGGCATTAGGGGGACCCAGTAGCTCACTGCTTAATAGGCCGGTTACAGGGGAGATGTTTGATCTCCTCAACCAGCCCATTTACACTATGGAGGCAGTGTTGACTGGGCGGCCCTCGTAGCCTGCATTAGAACTGCATGACTTTAAGACACGTCATATCCAGATGCCCTGTGTCTTAAAAGCACGGTGCACCTTTTAAACCAGACTCCGAATAGAAGGCATAGGGCAGCACTGAAGGTAAATGCATCACTGCGCTCGAATGTTGTTTCCAAATCCAAAAATCCCTCCAATATTCATCTAAACCTAATTCGTAAAACAGAACAAAAATATTGTTGGAATTGATTTTGCTTGCAGTGCACAAGTCTACTGCCTAATTCTTGAAGACTTTTTTCTTATTTACTTTGCACTTTACAAAAATATAGAGCTTTGTATTTATTTTGTGCTTTACAAAACTAGACTTTGCAGGAACAAGCTTTCAAGAAATGGCTTCTAATTTTAAAATTAAATAATGTTATGTACCTAACTGAGAGCTCATCTGGGTCCTCGGCTCGGCAGCCTCAGCCGCTGTGAGGAAGGGGAAGACCTCCCGCCTCCACACAGCAACCGCTGCGAAGAAGAGGGAGACCCCCCACCTCCACACAGCAGCCTCAGCCACTGCGAAGAAGGGGGAGACCCCCCGCCTCCACAAAGCAGCCTCTACCACTTCGAGGACAAGGAAGACCCCGCACCTCTACGCAGCAGCTCAACCGCCGCAGACAGAAGACAGGTGTGGTTCCTTCAGCCAGCGCCAGCGAAAACTACCTCTCCTTTTGCAGGGAGGTTACGTTCACGCCAATCACAAGATGGCCACTGTACGGAAGTGATTTTCGAAAAATGGCGGGAAACTCTATTTTGGTGTCAAAACTCTCATTCCTATTTCATTGCCTTCTGATGGCCGTGTCTATCCTGATTCCTCAGTAAAGCTTTCCTGTTTGACTTCTGCTATCGACTCGGCTAGTGCTTTGTTCCTGATTCCTGGTGTTCTGATTCCGGCTTGTTCCATGATGTTCCCGATTTCTGGTTTCCTGACCTCAGCTTGCTCTACAACGTTCCTGATCTCTGGTATCCTGATCTTGGCTTGTTTTACGACTATCCCGTACTTGGACTCTCTGATCTCAGTCTGTTGGACTGTGCTCTTGCTAATCTACCTGACAACCGTGTGTACCTGTATGCTGATTGTGACAAACAAGCCCTAAAATCATTATTAAATTAAAAAAGCCATCTGGTGTATCCCCAGTAGGACAATAAAATTAGACATACATCTGGCACAGGTCCACCCCATGTGGCCCAGTCAATTTTATGCACTAGTAGTATACTTACACTGCATGTAGTATGGGAGATGAGCATTTGTCCCAGCTGACTCTAACACTAACTGTCACTGATTGTCTTGACACTTCTAACCTAAACCGCCTAATCCTGTAGCTTTGTGTCCCCCCACAGTTTTCAGGTGCCTGCACCATCCATACCGGCCCCCAACTATCCGCACTGCTGTGCGAACATGTCAGCAGTCCGCCAGTGAAAAATTGCAAGTAAAATGCAGGTGTATCTCGAATCGTGGCAGCGGAAGAAAGCTACTACGCTGCCTGACTCCCCCGAGGATGACGATGGCGGGCTAAACCTTGTATCTGGTGCAGAAGTCCCTGTAGTTCATGAAGCGGTGCAGGAGGATGCTCAGTTAACGAATTGCGCATCCAGACAGCTCACGCAAGAGATGAGAGATGGTTTTAAAAGTGACTTCACCAACGCTAATACAGAGATTCAGAGAGAGATCCACAATTTAGTTGAGCACACCATATAGAATCCAAGATGACAGAATACGCAAATGCACACTATATTATGCCGGATAACTTTAACTCTGCCTTGTTAGAGATAGAGCTTCTTAAGACTAAACTTAAACTGGATTTAGAAGACAGATCTAGGAGCACTAACATTAGGATCAGGGGTATACCTGAAGAAATTCTGATTGTAGATCTCAAGACATACATGCAGGAGCTGTTTTTCAATGGACAATTCTGCACCTTCGGAGATTTGCCTTGACAGGACACATTGGGTGCCGAAACCCAAACTCTTACGCTCAAATCTCCCCAGAGATTTAATCACTTGAGTACACTTTTTTGACATGAAAGACAGGATCATGTGCACTTCATTTCACAAACCAGCGCTCCCTGAAAATGTTCAAAAGATCTTGTTATTCTCTCTAATGCTTTAGTGGTGCAAACAATTCCATCCATTGCGTCTCATTCTTCGGGATAAAATATTGATTGGGATTCCTCATCAAACTGCTGATCACAAAAGATGATCAGGCCTATACCTTTTTGCATTACCTCAGCAATACAGAAGGAGCCTGCTAGAATGGAATCTCCCACCTCCATCTCTGCTCCCAGAGTCTCCGGCATACTCTTGTCGCCAAGGATTGATCTGGAATGGACCTTTGTTTCCAAGAAGAAAAGTGGTCCTCAGGCTACCTGATCGAGGCAGGCATGTCTCCAGTCAGGCACTCTCTATGTCATATACCCCCCCAGCTCTGACTCGGATGGTCTCACCCATGAATTCTGGTACAAGGTTCAGATTCGGCTCATCTCCAGGGGTTGATCTCTTCACAGGGCTTCCTTACTCTGGTTCATGGGGCTGTATCTACTACTACCAGAATTCTCCAGCACTAGTGAGATCAGCATTGTTTTTTTCAAGGACCAACTGAAGTCAACATTAAGAGGACCAGCTGTTGACTGTTTCAGGTAGCCTTATGGTACCCATAGCACACAATAGATAACATGTTACTTTTGTTTTTAGGATTTTTTTAGGGATGCCGCACCTTGGTCATAATAAAGTTTTATTGATAATAGGAGTCTACGGCTTGGGTACATAGGGTGCTTATGACTACATTTGATACATCATTTTGTTACCTGCATTGTGTGTGTTATAAAGCTGGGGTTAGCATACAGTGTTGAATAAACATCATGATCACTTCCCGCAGATTTTAATGACGTTACTAGTGCTAGGCACTTTACTCAGGTACTTACTGTTTTCCAAGGTTTTCTGAATAATCATATTTCAATTTTTATTTTTTTTACTGTTTTATAATGTGACGGCAGTGGGTGGGAGGATACTTGCACAACTGTGAGGATACCATTTCCACCCTGGTGGTTTGTTGTTTTTATATCAAGGATACCCTACAGGGATTGCTCTATGCTTTATAAAGCATGTTTGTTTTATTTGGATCTATTCATGTTTCAAGATATTTGCACGTATTTTAAATAGTATGTTTTGCATTTCCCAATTGCGTGATAGTATGTCCCATGCCTGGGCCGGGAGGTGCAGGGTGTCTCGCTCCTTAGGCCGGGTACTAGTCACATTAGCACTCTGATCTGATTTTCTTTTCTATGGCTCACCCTGATGTCCCTTAATGTTAAGGTTCTGAATTGCCCCCACAAGATGTGCCTGCTACTGGAAGAGGCATCGAAGCACAATTCTTAAGTTCTTTTTTTTAGAAGAGACCCTGTCAGGCACCCGGCCCCACACCCCTATCCATACCTTCTAGGACCTCTGGGTCCCGACGGGGATCGGCACCACTGCATCCTAGGCCGCATCCCTGGCCTTGTGTACCTTGCGTACCACAAGGTGCGAGGGTTGTGGAGGTGGTCTCCTTGCTACTACGCACTAACGTTAGTGCTATGGCAAGGGGGCGGAGCAAGCTGACAGGGGGTGGGTTTGGGTTTCACAACCCATTATACCCTTGCACTGCTGGTGGTAGGTGCTTGTGTATTAAGCTCCTACTAGCGTTTGCTCTCTGGCTCAGTAACTAGTGGTCATTTTTAGGAACTACAGTCTCTTCTGGTTTTTGACTTCGGCTTGTCTCCTGGATTATCCTGCTCTCTTCTACCCTGACCTTTTGCTGTGCCTGCCACCCTGCCATTGAACTCCAGCACATCCCCATAAGGACCCTGACAGACCCATTTCGCAAACAAATATGGCCCCCAGGTTGATCCCGGTGAAATTCCCTGTGGCTTTTCATGTGATGAATGTTGCAAAGAAGGCAGGAGTAGCAATAATGATTTCCCGCCAATTAGCCTTTAGACGTCAAGAAAGACAGGGAAGATACCTATTGGTTAAATGCATCATTACCAACATTAAGTATACCTTGGTGCATTTTTACGTTTCAAATGTAGATTAGTTCCGTTTTTTGCATAACTACTGGCCAGCCGTCTTGATATCTTTTGACGCGGAGAAAGTTTTTCCTTTCCACCTATAGTGGTCCAATCCGTCATGGTGCTATATACATACCCAACAGCACAAGTTAACTTAGCAGAACTGTTGTCTTCGTCTTTATGCATTACGAATGGCATGAGGCAAGTTTGTCCCCTATCCCCCTGTTATATGTCTTGGCCTTGGAGCCTCTATCAATTTTAATCACAGCAGACCCTGCCATCACTGGATTACAAACTGTGAGAGGCCTTCCATCACTCTTGGCCTGTACGCGGATCATGTGCTTGCAATCTTTACAGAATCGTCTACATCTCTCCTGGCTGTATTGCAACAGTTTCAGCATTATGGCGCAGTTTCATACTATAAACTCGACCTTGCAAGATCTCAACTTTTTATTTGGGCTATCCTTCCTCTGTGGTCACCCCCTTACAGAATTACAGATTGACCTGGAGCTTCGTAAACAGTACATGACCTGTCATCAAGTTAGCCAAATCCCTTTCTGGGATGCAACAACTTAATTTGGCGAAAATTGAAAGCTGAGATTTCTTCTTGGATAAAATTCGAGCTCTCTTGGTTAGGAAAAGTTGCTTCACTTAAAATGATGACGTTGCCAAAATTGTTTTACATATTAAGGGTAATCCTGCCTCAGATGCCACGATCGCTGCATTTCCTTTATTAAAATCAGGGGCATGTCACGGATCTCGAAGAATACACTGATTCAACCTAGCTTGGGGTGGGGGGTCTGTGCATCAAATTGTAGTACTGGGCAGCCAATTTGTTATTCTTGGAATATGGCTTGGCTAGATCTTGAAAATGACCTGCTCCAGCCATACTCCCTGAATCAACTACTGAACTACCTCAATGTCCAAATCTGTCTAACGCACTCCCTAACTCTTTACTGTCCATAGAAAGTTGGAACAAAGCTCTTCCTAAAATCAAAGATCTTGCTACATTCACCAAGGCCACTCCCATCTCCACATTGGAAATGCTCATCCCTTATCCAGATCTCTCTTATTGGAGACTAAAGGTAATAGTGAACATTGGAGACATTTTCCATGGACAACTGGCTTCCTATGCACAACTCCAAGAAATCTAAACACATACAGCACTCAATTCTTGGACAAGAAAAAATCTCCTAGAACAAATCCGAGCATGTGAAGGTACTAAAATTACATATTTAACCCCTTAAGGACAATGGGCGGTCCCTAAAGCCATTGAAAACAATGCATTTTGAGCCCGTACATATACAGGCTTTGTCATTAAGGGGATAAAGTAGCCTGTATACACTATGGCAATAAGATAAATAACAATAAAGCGTCGGGACACCAATTACTCACTTGGGAGTGAACAGGGCTGCACAGTAACCTGTATCCATTTCAATATATTATCCCCTTTCAACTTATATCGTGCGTCAATTTATCTTGAGTTCATATATATACACGGCCCGTCCGATCACAGCTATGAAGCTTAACCAAAAGTGCTCCAATGCTTACCCATTATGTGAGTATGACCTCCACTTCCCCTACGCCGTTTCGGTTCTCCTTTCTCAGGGGCCGCTCCCCTTATATCAAAGGTTCAGGCTGGTAGTGGTGTAATGCTGTGGGGGATATTTTCTCTGCACACTTTGGGCCCCTTAGTACCAATTGAGCATTATTTAAATGCGACAGCCTACCTGAGTTTTGTTGCTGACCATGTCCATTCCTTTATGCCCTTAATGACTACAATGTACCTATCTTCTGATGGCTATTTCCAGCAGGATAATGCACCATTTCACAAAGCTCACATCATCTCAAACTGGTTTCTTGAAGACAATGAGCTCACTCTACTCCAATGACCTCCGCAGTCACCAGATCTCAATCCACTAGAGCACCTTTGGGATGTGGTGAAACTAGTGATATGCAGCCCAAAAATCTGCAGCAACTGTTTGATTGCATCATGTCCATATGGACCAATATCTCTAAGGAATGTTTCCAGCACCTTGTAGAAAGCATACCACGAAGAACAACAAGATACTAGCAAGGTGTACCCAATAAAGTGGCCAGTGAGTGTATAATACTAAAGTATAACATCAATGCTCTGTATATTTCATTATATTTTTTCTTTGTAGGTCGGCTGTGTGGTGGGGAGTTGGGTGATTATACTGGCTACTTGGAATCTCCAAATTACCCAGGGAATTATCCATCCAGTGTGGAATGTACCTGGACCATCAATCCTCCTCCCAAACGCAAAATTTTGGTGGTTGTGCCTGAGATATTCCTGCCTTCAGAGGATGAATGTGGAGACCTGCTTGTCATGCGCAAAAATGGTACATAGCTTAGTGAAAATTAAAATTGTGTATATAAAGGGAAGGGAGGGAACACTATTGGAAATGGTGAAATAAGGTAAAATTAAATTGGCATTAATAATTTCATCCAATCTACCCCTCACGCAGCATCACCTTCCTCTATCACCACGTATGAGACTTGTCAAACATATGAACGCCCAATCGCCTTCACAGCACGTTCACGCAAGCTCTGGATCCACTTTAAAAGCAGTGAGGTGAACAATGCTCGTGGTTTTCAAGTGCCATATGTAACATATGATGGTAAGCCACTTATATGTAAATTTCCTGTGTATACACGTTGGTATGAACGTTGGTATTTATGAACATACACTATCCTTACACATTTTTTGTCTTAGAGGATTATGAGCAGTTGGTTGAGGACATTGTGCGAGATGGCAGATTGTATTCATCAGAAAACCACCAAGAAATTCTGAAGGTAAATATTTCATTTTGTCTATTACCCTCTTTCTTTTATTTATATGTGCTTCATTTTTGTACTTCCGCCTTTATAAATCCACCTAAACATTTTATTTTATCCCACAGGATAAAAAACTAATTAAAGCATTTTTTGAGGTCCTTGCACACCCTCAAAATTACTTTAAATATACAGAAAAACACAAGGAGATGTTACCTCGATCTTTCATCAAACTTCTCCACTCTAAAGTCTCTGCTTTCTTGCGGCCCTACAAGTAGCATTAGAGATACACTGCCTAAAATAGAAAACTGCACATTGTATTCCAGAGAGCCCATGATACAAGTAAATCACCATCAGAATTACAGTAGGAGTTTACCTCAAGACACCAAGTTAACACTTCTCACAAAGAAGAACTGTCACATTGGGAATACATAGAAATTCAACATATCAAGACTGAAGAATTCTGAACAGGCTTAAAGACTTGCTTCAATAAATACTGCCACAGTTCTAACACATCACAAATGTTTTTTTTAAGTGGAAAAGCACATTTAAAGACTTATTTAAAAGTGAGTCTTTTTTTGTTTACTTCAGTGTGTAAGTATGTACATATATATACCGTATTTGCTCGATTATAAGACAAGGTTTTTTCCAGAGCAAATTCTCTGAAAAAGACCACTCGTCTTATAATCGGGGTCATCTTATAATCAGACCTTAAATAGGTCTGACTATGAGACTAAGATCCAGATCCCCACAGCGATGCAGGGGACCTGGATCCTCCTGTCTTATGCCCCCCCCTCAAACTTACCGGTGCTTCTCACCCCCCATTGTGTAGCCGGAGCAGCGCATAGACAGCCGGAAGGAGGTGCGGTTAGCAGCCGGGGTTGTCTGCGTCCATCGGCTGTCACTCAGGAGAGTTTCCCGCACCGGTGAGGAGGGTTCCCCGCAATGGTGCGGGGAATTCTCTCTGACAGTTGGGGACGGTCTGCGCGATGGACCCAGACAACCCCCGCTGCTAACCGCAACTCCTTCTGGCTGCAGCGTGCCTACGTGAATCGCGTAGACGTCTATCTGCTGCCCCGACTACACACCGGGGAATCAGAAGCACCGGTAAGTTTGGGGGAGTGTTAAACGGGGGGCATAAGGCATTTCTGTAGGCAGAGTGCTCTATGAAATGCCTTTTAATCCCCTTAATGCCACTCTGTCTCCAGAAATGCCTTTTAACCCTCTATATGCCACTCTGCCTCCTGAAATGCCTTATACTTCCCTATATGCCACTCTGCCCCATAATATGCCTTTTAACCCCCTAAATGCCAGAGTGACATATAGGGGTATAAGGCATTTCTGGAGGCAGAGTGGCACATAGGGGGTCAAAAGGCATATCATGGGGCACAGTGCCATATAGGGGGTATAAGGCATTTCTGGAGCAGATGTGGATAACTGGGGGGCAGGTTGGAAAATAAAAGGAAATAAAAACTAAATATTTTTCCCTTGCCATTCCAGGTGGCACATGAGAAGAAGGCTCCGCCTACCAGGTAGGGCAGGAAACACTATAAAAAAAGGAGACCTCCCCCTTCCTCCCCAGTGTTGTTTCCTGCCCTACTCAGGTAGCGGTTAGGCTGAAGCTTACCTCTTCTTTTTTGTTTTCTTGGAGCCCCGGGGGGGTGTCCTCTCTCTCCGACACCCGGTAGTGATCCCGGTGGATCCAGGGTGATGCGGCAGCCTCGGAGGCTGTAACTCCGCGGTAATCGCGCTAACACGAGGCTCAGTCCTCGTTGTACGCTGCCCAGGGGGCTCACTGGGACGTGCATCCCCGGGCTCCGGTTCTCTCCGTCCCGGGGAGGGGGAATCCTCAGCGTGCGGCACGGCAGGAGAGCGTTCCGGCTGCGAGCAGGTTTCTATAGCCGGCTGTGCCGGTTTCTCGGCACCCGGTTTTATCTTCTCCTCTCTGCATTACTTCCGGCTCTGCGTCCGGGGTCACCAGAGGTCAATTGACGAGGAACTTCCGGATGTGATGTTTCCGGGCCTGGGCGACTAAATGCCTCTATAAAAACGCCAAAATGGGTAAGATCTTTCCTTGCTCTCCGTTCCTGTGCTGTATTATTGGATTTTTTACTCCTCTTTTGTGCCTGCCTGTGCCTGAGGACTGTGTATTGCCTTTTCAAGTAGGTGTTTTTCCTCCTGGTTTGGAGGGAGATTTCCATTACCTATTCCATTGCTTTCTGTGGTTATATTTTTGTGTTCTTTCTCCTCAGTCATGTCAGACAAAAATCCAGACATCCCTCCTGAGGCCTCCCCACATAGGAAGTCTGTGGGAAAAACGAAACACAAAGCCTGCTCATCCTGTAATAAGACCCTACACGACCCTACGGCCAAAATGTGCAGCTCCTGCTCTCGGCCTAAAGAAGTTTCTACAACAGAATTTACCTCCTGGTTGAAGGGGGAACTTCAGTCCACCTTTGACTGTTTTTGGGCCATGGCAAGCTCCGCTCAGGCGCCGGTGTCTCAGCATCATCTTTTCCGGCAGGGTCCACCAAATGTTCTTCCAGATACCCTGGAAGATTATTCGGCTCCTTTTTCTGAATACGACTACAAGTCAAATGACCCCCAGTCTTCGCATGAGGAGGGGGAAATTAAAGAGGAAACCTTTTTCTTCCCAGTCGAAGAAACAGGGAAGCTCATCTCTGCAGTCAGATCTACTTTGAATCTACAGGATGACATACCAGTCTCAAAACCGGATCCTTTTCAGGGTCACTCTAGGAAGCCGCAGACCTTTCCAGTTCACGATTCACTGTCGGCCATAATCACGGAGCAGTGGAGATATCCGGACCGGAGATTCTTCACGTCTTCCAGAACCAAAAAACTGTTTCCTTTTGATGGCAAGAATTCGGATGCCTGGGACCGCAGTAGCCAAGGCTACGAAAAAAACAGCCATTCCGATGGAGGACGCGTCCCATTTCAAAGACCCCATGGACCAGCGGGCTGAGAATGCCGCCAAGAGGGCTTTTAAAGCAGCAGCGGCGAACTTTCGTCCAGCCATTGCTATAGCGTCAACTTCTAGAGCCATTAAGAACTGGCTCCAACAAGCGGTGGAAGACCTTGCAGCTATTCCAGGGACTGAGCAGGTCGCAAGAAACCTGTCCGACACCTGCTTAGCAATTGACTTCATCTCCGATGCCTCCATTGAATCTGTCCGTACATCTGCTAAAGCTACGGCACTTTCAGCGGTTTCTAGACGAGCTCTCTGGCTCAAGTCGTGGTCTGCAGATAATGCCTCAAAACACAAGCTGTGCAGCATTCCGTTCCAGGGGAACCACCTCTTCGGCAGCGACCTCGACACGATTCTAGAATCCACCACGGGCGATAAGCACTGGTTACCTCAGAGGAAAGGACCCCACCTCGTTTCAGGTCCAATTATTACAGAGCTCCAAGAGACAGGGAGTTCTACAGGCCCTCAACATCCAATCAATCAAGACTACCAGTCCTTTCGGGGTAAACCCTACGCAAGAGGTAGATTCCAGAGAGGAAGAGGCAGAGGCAGGGACGGTAAAACAGGGAAGTTTTGATGCCAGCAGGTTTCAGGTAGGGGGCAGGTTAACCAGTTTCCTTCATGCCTGGGAAGAGATCACCTCAGACCCCTGGGTCCTTCGCATCATCAATCACGGCTATGCACCGGAGTTTACTCACCTACCTGCCCAGAAATTCCTGCTGTCCATGCCTCCCGCAGATCCTTGGAAAAGAGTGGGATTTTTCTCCACACTCAACAACTTAATTCACGAAAGGGCTCTAGTCCCGGTGCCTCTTCAAGAAATAGGAGAGGGAACTTATTCCCACGTCTTTGTCGTGCCAAAACCATCCGGGAAATTCAGACTAATAATCAACCTACAGTTGGTAAATGCCTGTATCAGATACAACAGGTTCCGGATGGAATCCCTGAAGTCTGCCACAGAGGTTATTTCATTGGGGGACTTCATGGTCACTATAGACCTGCGAGATGCCTATCTACATGTCCTCATCAGGGAAGACCACCAAAGATTCCTCCATCTGGCCGTTCCACTACCTCAAGGGGTTCGGCATCTTCAGTTTCGGGCGCTTCCCTTTGGAATTGCTTCAGCACCACGGATCTTCACGAAACTCATGTCAGTGGTCGTGGCCTTCCTGAGGCAAAGAGGCATAAAGGTGGTCCCATACCTGGACGATTGGCTCCTGATAGCAGCTTCGGCATCCTTGCTCCAATCCCATCTAGAGTTTTCCCTCAGGACTCTCCACAACCTGGGATGGTTAGTGAACTCTCTAAAGTCAAAGTTACTTCCAAACAGACGTCGGACCTTTCTGGGAATGGTCCTCGATTCAGAAGTACAGAAGACGTTTCTCCCGCAGGACAAGATCCTAAGATTACGGGAATTCACGCATGCGGTCCTACAGTACAAGTCAGTGTCCCTCAGATCCGTCATGTCCTTGCTCGGTCTAATGACCTCCTCCATCTCGGCGGTTCCCTGGGCACTGGCTCACGCAAGACTCCTTCAACAATTTTTACTGGATCACTGGGATCGCTCCAAGACGTCCCTATACAAGAAGGTCCGGCTTTCTCCCCTCGTTCGGGAGTCACTCCGTTGGTGGCTGTCAACCAAGAATCTTTCTCAGGAACTCCCTTGGCAGACGAGAGATTGGGTGGTAATCTCCACCGACGCCAGTTTGTCAGGCTGGGGTGCTGTCATGGGAAGCCATATTGCCCAGGGATCCTGGTCTCCTCAAGAATCAAGCCTGCACATCAATCTTCTAGAACTGCTGGCGGTCTGGAGGGCTCTAAGGTTCTGGTCTCCAATCCTGCGGCACAAGTCCATCAGGATCCTTTCAGACAACATCACCGTGGTGGCCTACCTTTCCAAACAAGGTGGCACCAGAAGCAGACGCCTGCAGACCCTGACTGCTCAGATCTGCCGATGGGCGGAGTTCAGTCACTGCACTCTCTCCGCGGTTCATATCAAGGGTTCGCTGAATCAGGAGGCGGATTACCTCAGCAGGAACTCAGTACCTCTGGGAGAATGGTCCTTAAACAAAAGGGTCTTCGCCCTCATCACAAGGAAATGGGGTAATCCTCAGATAGACCTGATGGCCACACACCTGAACGCTCAGGTAAAGGAGTTTTTTTCTCTTTCACCAGTCGACCGTCCCCGAGCCCTGGAAGCACTCTCGCAGACCTGGGATTTCGACCTTGCATACGTTTTTCCTCCGCTTCCCCTTATCTCCAGAGTGCTCCAGAAAATTCGGGGAAACCCTCAAAAAGTCATCCTGGTTTTTCCTTTCTGGCCTCGAAGGATCTGGTTCTCGGACCTTACCACCTTGTCCATAGACGAACCCTTGCTTTCCTGTTCTCCACTCCATCCCGATTCAACCTCTCTGCATGGCTTCTGAAAGGGAGATCTTGTCCTCCAAAGAATTAGCTGCATCCGTGGTGAACACCATTCTCTCCAGCCGCAAAAATTCTACAGCCACCAAGTACCAGAAGGTTTGGGAAACATTCATCGCCTGGTGCAATGTGCACGAAGTATCCACTCCATCTATCCGTGAGGTGCTGCGCTTTTTTCAAGATGGCTTTGATAAAGGATTCCAACCTGCTACTATCAAGGTCCAGATCTCAGCACTGAGTAACTTCTTGGACTTCAATCTGGCTTCTCATCCTTGGATCTCCAGATTTTCTAAGGGAATGTGTAGACTTCGCCCTAGGATCCTGCCGTCGGTCCCGCCTTGGGACCTTAACCTCGTATTGCATCAACTCACCTCGTCTCCATTTGAGCCTCTAGAAGATACCTCTCTAAAGCTGCTCACCTACAAGGTTGTCCTCCTAGTAGCCCTCACTTCCGCTAGGAGGGTGAGCGAGCTCCAGGCTCTCTCCAGAGTAGAGCCTTTTCTCAGGATTCTGCCGGACTGCATTATCCTTCGTTTGCCTCCGGAGTTTCTCCCTAAAGTAGTCTCCCCTTTCCATTCGGATCAGGAGATCGTCCTGCCTACTCTCTGTCCGGATCCCAAGAATCCCAAAGAACTGGAACTCCATTTGCTAGACCTGCGGAGATGTATCCTGTCATATCTCTCACGTACGTCTGTCTGGAAGAAATCCGATTCTCTTTTTCTGTCCTTTGCGGGGACCCGCAAGGGCAGATCAGTATCCAGGGCTTCCGTGAGCCGCTAGCTTAAGGACGCAATCGCTTTATGTTACGTCCGCGGGAAGAGTACCTCCCTCCGGCCTGAAGGCTCACTCGACCAGATCCGTCTCGACTTCCTGGGCCGAACTCTCCGGGGTGTCTCCGTCTCTCATTTGCAAGGCAGCGACCTGGAGGTCGATTCATACGTTCGTAAGGCACTACAGGCTGAATCTTCATCTCTCAGACGAGTCTCAATTTGGTTGTCGTGTCCTACAGACTGGAATCCTTCCCTCCCTATCTTGCTAATTCTTCTCATGTGCCACCTGGAATGGCAAGGGAAAGGAAGAATTCTTACCTGGGAATTCCTTTTCCTTGTCCATTTCCAAGGTGGCACACTTTTTCCCCACCCATTAAATTTTTCTTGGTATGCTATTATTTGTCTTTCTTTTTAACCACACTGGGGAGGAAGGGGGAGGTCTCCTTTTTTTATAATGTTTCCTGCCCTACCTGGTAGGTGGAGCCTTCTTCTCATGTGCCACCTTGGAAATGGACAAGGAAAAGGAATTCCCAGGTAAGAATTCTTCCTTTCTCAATCATAGCTTTTATTTAAAAAAAAAAAGTTTACATGAATTAACATTTACTGGTAAAACGTTTTTCCTATAGGGTTGTCTTATATTCAGGCTTTTTCTTTTTTTCCTAAATTAATATTCAGATTTTGGGGGGTCGTCTTATAAAAGAGCAGATACGGTGTATACATATATATAAATATATATATAATATTCCAATCTATATATATATTGTAGGGGACAGCTCCCACATGGGGCGGCAATGACAGTATTCACACAGGTTTCAAAAGTCAAGTGTGTTTATTTAGATAATGTAGGCACAGAGCATCTTGCAAATAAAACAAACTCTAAGCCTGTCCGGCTCTAACTAAACATCAGGATACCTCCCTACAAGCCTACGGTCTGGCACAAAGCAAAGTAACAGGTAGTCCATGGGTAAAACCTCATACCTGGTGGGCTGCAGCGCTGGCTATAGCTGCTCCCTGCTTCAGTCCCTCCTCTCCCTGCAAACCTAACAGCCCTCTCTTTTTAAGGCTTCCTCCCCAGTAATGAGCTTAGGAAGCCTCACCTGAGGGCTCCTGGGTTTGCTACCGTGCCTGGCTGAGGAAACCAGGTGAGATATATATCCCATCCACCACTCTCCCATACACTTTACCACAATATATATATATATTTGATTTGTGCAGACAAGGAAACAAACAAATGTAAATGAAGCAAAAGCGCTCTGAATTTTGGTTTGCATTTTGTTGATGTTTACTCTCTCTCATGCTCTCTCGGAATGTCTCCTTACCTTCTTCACCAACCACTTCCATGTCCCTCTCTCTGTACGGTGTAGCTCTGCTTTTTATCTTTCATCTTCTTTTTCCTTTCTTTATCCGCTGTTTCAAAAACAGGAATTGGATCTGAAATACAAAGAGTTAAAACCCTCCCCCTTCTCTAACTCCTCCTTACCTGATACATGCCCTTTTGAGGTTGAGACATTAAGACCTGCTGAGAATCCGTCTTGCAAAAAACACAAGGACAGAACTAGTAGAAATAAAAAAACCAGGAGAGGAGTTTCCTCCAAACCCGAAACCTCAGAATAAGGAGGACATCAGCCATGTCATGGGAAAGTCCATTATCTCTAAGGATAATCCTCGCCAAAGCTAGGCCGTCAAAATGACCATCTGAAGGAATTCTGTTCTCCACAAGCTGGGACGAAAATGGGGATCCCAAACTCTTCTGGCCATATTGTTTAGCTCTGAGAACTAAGTCTGTATTGGCCAATATGGGATAGACGTTAAGACCCTGGCCTAGTTTGTTTGAATCTTGAGGAGGACATGTGGGATCATAGCCACTGGAGGAAAAATGTAAGCCATCCTGAATCTCCATATCATTGACATACTGTCCAGCACCAGAGGGTTGACCCATGAATACAGACAGGCTAAAACCCAGAAGATTGCTGTTGTCTCTGGTTGCCACAAGGTCGATTCCTGGAAGTCCAAACTAGAACCAGGATGGAGAAGATTCTTTTGTCTAGGGATCAATTCGATCTGCTGAGGTTGTCTAAAGTTCAATTGTCCCTTCCCCTAAAACGCATGGCTGACAAATCTTGGTTTTGTTGAGCCCATGCCATGACTTCTTTCAAGAAGGCCTGAAGTTTTGGAATCCGGGTGCCGCCCTGTCTGTTGATATATGATATTGTGGTAGCGTAGTAGGATTGAATTCTTACAGCCTTCCCTTTAGCCATGGACTGAACTGCTTGAGGGCCAGATAGTTGGACTTTTCAGTTTATGATCAAGACATGTCTGTATGAACCATTGCAGCCGACAACCAATTTCATCAGAAATAGCCTAGGCTCTTGTTTCTTAGGATGTTACTGAAACATTTTGTCCTGGCCTTGTCTACAAAAATTCTGCGCCTTATAAAAATGTTGAAAAGGCCTGGTGTTAAACCCCCAGAATCTCTACAAAAATGTTACGTAAAAATATGAATCAAGGTGGGATAGGTCTACCAAAAATTTAAAAATATCATGATGCAACAATGATCGTACATCTTTCAAGATGGCTGATAGAAACATCAGATCAGGAGACGTGGTATAAAATTGATTCCTCATGCTTAAACTTCAAAGATCTAAGATACTTATTATGTTCTAACTATGAAAATATAAAAATAGATAATTTCATTTTGGATAATTTATTGAAATTTTGGAAATCTTTCGGGAAGGATAACAAGCTAGATTGTTTTATATTGCCAAATATTTCCTTAAAATCACTTGAACTGAACATCATGGATTTAGACATAAGTAAATGGCTTGAAAGAGGATTAAGCAAATTTAACCAGCTGATTAAAGGAGATTCAATTAAGCCCTTTGCTATTCTAGTAGAGGAAATTTCCCTACCTCTAAATGATTTATATACCTATTTACGAGTCAAGAACTTCATAAATATGGATCTTAGGGGCCACAATGAAAAGAAGTCCAAGCTGATATCACTATTTGAGAGAGATAAATGTCAAAAGAAAATCATAAAAAATGAAGTACTTGAAGAGGAGGACCCATTAAACGGCAAACCGAAAGCTCTCCTGAAATGGCAAAAAGAGATAGGACACAAATTTAATCAGGAAGAATGGTATAAAATGCTAATTAATCTTAAGAAAAACATCCACTGTCTAAATCTCAATAAACTCCAATAAAAAATAATGTATAGGTGGCACTTAGTTCCAGAGAGACTCAGTAAAATGTATTCCCAAGCTTCTAGTGTATGCTGGAGGTGTGGGATAGAGAAGGGATCGTATGATCATATATGGTGGAAATGTGTAAAATTAAAAGATTTTTGGAGAATGGTGGTCTCTGTGTTAGACACATTAGAAATCAGAGGAGTTCAATATACTGCTAGAAGTTTTCTCTTTCATTTATCTTGGATAAATATGAACCATATTTAAAACTACTTAGCATTACACATATTGATGGCAGCAAAAATCTTAATAGCTTGATGAGCTCTGCTAATAGGGAAAAAATGCTGTCTTCATGAGAATGAAATGGCTTTGATGAGCCAGTCGTCCAGGTATGGGAGATGCTTCTAACGGACTACCTGGAGAGTTCTTTATAAAATTTCCAAAGCTCTTGTGGAGGAAGGGAAGTTTTATCTTCTGAATCCTCACAAGACAAGCCTGAATTAGTAGATTTTTAACACCCGGTAATCACAGGTGGAGATTAACCAGGCCCAAGCCTGCTTAGCTACCGAGATCAGAGAAGATAAGGCGCATTAAGGGTGTTATGGCCATAGGCCAAAGGCTAACTCCCTGGAAATCTCCCCCGAGGACAACAGATTCAGCAACCAACGTGAATGAGACTTATCAAACTTGGGCTCCAAAGCATAAACAGATGCAGTCTTGTCTAGAAGCCCAACAACTGCATGTCCTGTTTTCTTTAGCAAAACGTTTTTGCATCCGTCCGGCAAGGGGGTGGCACACTCAGTGCATGAAATATATTTGGACTTAAAAGGAGCCTTTATCTTTTAGAAAAAAATGTTACAGGGCAGAGACTTTTTTAAGGTTAAAATAAATTAATCTTACCTTAAAACACCTCAATCCGTGGGGGGGTTGGTGCCACGGATATCCAGTACTGACAAGCCCCACTGCTGTCAGACTAGACTGCACAGCTTAAATAACGTTTAAATTTTGTGCCCTGAAGATCGGATCCGCACATGCTCTGTAACACGATCAGATCTTCTTCAGAATGCAACGCCTCCCGCGTGTGCGTTCCACTGCTGTGCTCATGCTCCTTCCCTTGCCGGCTTGAAGAGAGAACTCTTATTCTGTTCTGTACTGTACTGTACTGTACTACCTCACTCTGCTCACCACCCAGGGAGCAATCGGAGCAGGGATCCCCCTGGACACAACCCGTGTGCCCCCACCAAACTACACGTCTGTCCCTGACAAGGGACAAGGAAGAACTGGCTGTGTTTGGTCCGGTGTGCTCTTATGGGTAAGAAGGAGGAGGAGTTAGGAAGGAGGGAGCATCTATAGCCTTTGGGAGTCTTAACAAAGTTGTCTTCACTTCTTAAAACATAGGGAGCAAAAAAGGGAGCACATATTCTTATACTGAGGCTTTGACTAAGTCATATTGGATTCCAAACCAATGAGCATAGGTGCAAGTATCCCAAGAAGTAAACTGAAACAGAGTCGAGTAGAAGCATGTCCTAGATTAAGTCATTACAAATGGAGGCTTACTGATTTCACTGTATGTCACGATAGTCTTCATGATTGCTGGGAACACTGGGGTGATTTCCTAATAGCAGGTGCAGACTCCAAAGGGTTAATTCAAAAGCCAGGTCCAAATACAATGCCAAAAGGTCAAGGAAGCCAGAGGTGATCAGGAATAGTCCAGGGGATCAAGCACATGTTACCAGGAGAGCCAGCTAACATTGTATAGACTGAGCAGTTGTCTTTTTATCGTAGAATTCAGTGCCTTCTGATGACATCAATCCTGCAAAGCTGGGCCTTCTGAGGAGCTGGCATCAGCTGTTCAGGGGAACTGTGAAGCATTGCCCTGGCAAATGTACTCGCTCCCATGAGGTGGAGCAGAACGATCACAAGTACCGTATTGTAAGACAGCATGCCTCTTGAGACCTCTGAGCTCCCCCTTGCAAGCTTATACAGGTACTGCAGTCAGAAATGCAGAGCAATGGAGCCCTGTACATAGAAAAATAAAAAACTAAAACTGTAATAAAATGTAAAAATAATAGACCCCAGTGGTGTCACCGTGACATCGTAAATTAAAAACAAATATAAAAAAATAACTATTTAATAGAAATATAATAATAGGCCCTACCCATATAGTTTTGTGCTATTTTAACCCCTTCAGGATCGGATTGTTTTTTTTACCATGTTTGCACTAAATGACCAGAGCAGTTTTTGTGCTTTTTTCCCCCCAATAATTTTTATTGAAGTTTTTATTTCATAGACTATAGTAACTTACAATAAACTGTTGAGTTGAAGAAAATTCCGAATTGGTCTTCAATTATTGAATTGGCTCCAGTACATGAAAATAATAAATTAATATTAAAATAAGAATATAAAAGCTGGATTACAATATGAAGAGAAAAATACTCCTGACTTTGAAAACAAAAACAAAAACCACTAACCTGACATGTTTAATTGTAAAGTATTTATTGGTCACCCGATGGAAAACACCTCAAATACCATCAATACAGGAAATAATCAATAAAATGAATAAAGTAAAGCAATTGGAATTAGTGACTAACAGGGCCACGGGATCTACAAAATCATATGAAAAAATGTGGGATATATGGGAAGATGAGTTAGAACGTCAAATAAACGACATAAAATTACGCATGTACCAGAAAGGGTGAGACCATGGGGAGAGAGACACCATTGAGGGACTTAAACACATCTAATAAAAAAATATCAGAAAGTGAACACATCATTCACGTTTTTCACATATTTATGCTCACCAATAACAAAATGACCACAAATGTTTAAGATAAATTAATTAATAATTAATAAATTAAAATTATTATTTTTTCTTTTTATCTTTTTTTGATTGTCAATTGGTTACAAATGTATTTAAAGAAGTGAGATTAACTTTGAATGTGGTATTAACTTTGATAATAAGCCACATGAGCTTAAACTGAAGATTACTTTTTCCTGTTATTAAAGTTTGACATTAATGCCTGACTGACAGATTTCTATACTAACCATATTCTTTATCGTTCTGTAAAACACAAAAGCATATTATCCATGTTTGACATCTTAACCATTGAGTAATGTTTTTCCTTTCTGTATAATAAAAATGTTTTTTAAAAAAAACAATAAAAACAATGTTAAATAAATAAAAACAAGGGGGCGTGGCCAACCGAGCTCCAAAATGGACGCGTGAGCTCTGAGCTCCGTCTACCCTCGTCTTTTATACTCACCGAACGGATAATTTTCGTCGATGATGGGCAAAACTAACAGGGCTGCGGCTACCCCGAAGTCACACGGCACGAGGGAGAAGCAACCACTCACCTCTGTCCGGTCCTACTTTCACGGAGCCGTCGATCAGGACTCGAGGGACTCCCTCCCTAGGCCTCTCTCTGCTCCTGGCAGCCCGCAGAGCGGTGTTTCAAGATCAGGCAGGTACCATTGTGGGCATTACCCGGCGCCTCGACGATATTGATAATAGGGGCCGCAGAAACAATTTACGAGTACGTGGTGTCCCAGAGACAGTCGAGCTGCCCGATATCATACCTACCTTGTGTACGATTTTTAATACGTTGCTGCAGAAGCCCTTGGACACTCCGATTAAATTTGACCGTGCACATAGGGCACTGAGGCCTCGCTCGGCTGACACCCAACCGCCTCGTGATATTATCTGTCGGATACACGACTACTCTACTATTGGCTATTTTGGCGCGCTATCGCCCGACGAATTCGGTCGCTTGGGAGGGCCACAAGATTTTGCTCTTCCCCGATCTCTCGCCGCAGACGTTGCAGTTTCGGCGCTCTCTTCGTCCCGTCACGGAACTCTTACGCCGTTCCACGATCCCCTACCAGTGGGGTTTTCCAGCGGATTTACTGGTCAGGCGAGACGGACGTACCTTTTTCGATTCGTCAAGCGTCCGATATTCCGGACTTTCTCGATCGTCTGGATCTCCCTAAGGTACACGTTGACGACTGGGAATACAATTTCACTGCACCACCGCGACTATCTGATCCTGCCCTGGCTTGGACTCCGGGTCTGCAGCGCCGCAAACGTCACCGCAATACGAAGGATCTGCCTGCCGCTTAGACGACACACTCTGCCTGTCCATCGTTCCATATTTGAGGTTCCTCTGTGGGCTCTACCTACCGCTCTTCGCCTGCACTGACTTCTACTGTATACATCTACACCGTCTCTTTGCTCACCTTCCTCCGGTACTTGGGCCCGGATTGTTTTCCAGCTACGCCCGCTCTGTCTACATACTTCGTCTGCACCTTTTTGATCCCCCTATCGCCCATCTCCGGCTTCACCTGGATTCGTCTCTGTCTTCCTGTATGGATATTGCCGGTTTGCGCCTGGATTCGTCTCTGTCTTCCTGTATGGATATTGCCGGTTTGCGCCTGGATTGCCCTTCTCTCAGCATACTCACCTTGCTGGGTTTCCTACAAGTGTCTCCTTCGCGGCTCTCGGGCTTGGATTGGATGCTCCTCTCGGGGCCCGACTGTTCGCCTTTCGGAGGATGAGTTGTGGGCATTGTTGCACTGATGTTTCTCCTCTCCTTCTTCTTCCCCCCCCCTTTTTTTTTTTCTCTCTCACCTTTTTGATGTCTTTCCTTTCCTCTGTCTCTATCTGCGGCGTGGTGGGTTGGAGTTTCTTTTTGGGACCTACTTTTCTGCACCACACATTTGTTCTAGATTGCTCTGGGGGGAGTCTACCTATGCGTCGCTACCATTCTCCCATTTCCCATTCTCTATCCCCCCTCTTCTATTTTTGTTTTGTTCGGTGACCTTTTATCCCTTTTCTTATACTTTAAACATAGAGGGTATATTTGTTCTGTCTGATGTATTCACTGTTTCCTGTTGGCCTATGCTGCCCTGAGCGGTATCATTTGTGCTCCTAATGGGTTCCTGCCATCCTCTTGATGTCTCCTGATTTGATCCATTTTACCTCTCTCAACGTTAGGGGACTTAATAAACCCCAGCACCGTTCCAAATTGCTATATGTTTTGCGCTCTTTGAAAGCTAAGATTGCATACATTCAAGAAACGCACTTTCTGGCAACTAGACAGTTTAATTTGTCTGATAGATACTTTCATACTGCGTATTATGCCAGTTGTCCAGATTCTAAAACCAAGGGGGTTGCTATTTTGATTCATAAGGATATCCCCTTCAAGGAGCTTGAGGTTTAGCGGGACCCTGAGGGACGTTACCTCTTTCTTAAATGCTATATTGGTCAGCAGAAGGTCACTATGGTTAATCTCTATGCCCCCAATAGGAACCAAGTTCCTTTTTTGGTGCGTGTTTTGGCTAAGTTATCAGACTTTCAGGAAGGCCTTACGGTCTTGGGGAGAGACTTTAACATGGTTTTAAATCCCACCTTGGATTGTTCTGCCTCGTCCTCACATATCTCTTACTCCAATATCAACAGAGTGAAGAGGCAATTACACCTTAATCAGTTAGTTGATGTGTGGAGGGCGCAGCACCCTAGGGACAGGGACTATACATACTTCTCGTCTCTCCATAACAGGTACACTAGAATTGATATGTTCTTTCTCTCCCATCACCACTTACCTCTCCTCCTCAAAACTGATATAGGTGTCCAAACTTTCAGTGATCACGCCCCTGTACACCTCTCCCTCGCCCTCCCTGATCTCCCTGCCAGGCTATGGTCCTGGCGCTTAAATGAGAATCTTTTGGGTAACCCCCAAAACGTAGAAGCCCTGTCTAGTCACCTCCGTACTTACTTTCAGGAGAATTCATCTCCGGAGACCCCGTTTCCCACTGTGTGGGAAGCCCACAAATCAGTCATTCGGGGACACCTGATTCAACTGGGCTCTCAGAACAAAAAATTGGAATTGTCCGCTATTGTTAATCTCACCCAACGGATTGCTCAGTTGGAACTGCGGCATAAGCACACTGGAGATAGAGCTGTCCTTATCCAGTTGCAGACTCTTAGGGATCAGTTAGCTTCCCTTTTGGATGCGAAGGTGAAACGCAATTTCCTTCTCCTTAGGAAACATTTTTACGAACTGGGTGATAAACTCGGTAAGTCTCTGGCCAGGGCCCTTCGTCATAAACGTTCGGCTACGTACATTCCTAAAATACGAGATGCACGGGGTTCTTTACACCATCGCTCTGAGCATATTGCACATTGTTTCCAATCTTTTTATCAAAAATTGTATAATTTACCTTCCTCGTCGGGCGATTCTATGCGGACCGCTATAGACGCTTACTTATCTAAATACCAAAAGGCTAGTATCTCCAGGGTGGATAGGGACGCGCTTGACGCTCCCGTCACCATGGACGAAATTGATCAGGACCTGAAACTTCTTCCTCGGGGCAAATGCCCGGGCCCGGATGGGTTCACTCCGCTCTATTATAGGAAGTTCTTTCCGGTTCTGGGCCCCCAATTACTGACACTTTTTGGTGCCCTCTCCGGTGGTTCCCCACTTCACCCTTCCTCCAATTCCGTTGTGATTACTGTAGTCCCCAAACCTGGTAAGGATGCTGAAAGCTGTGGTAGTTATCGGCCTATCTCGCTGATAAACACGGACTTGAAGCTCCTAGCTAAAATTTTAGCGCTCCGGTTACAACCGCTGATTCCCTCCCTTATCTACCCGGATCAAGTGGGCTTTGTCCCTGGCCGGGAGGCAAGGGATAACATGATTCGTCTCCTTGATTTGATTAATTACTCTCAGTATCATAAACTCCCCTCTGTGCTTTTGTCAATGGATGCCGAGAAGGCTTTCGACAGGGTGTCCTGGCCCTTCATGTTCTCGGTCCTGTCGCGGGTGGGACTGGGTCCTACTTATGTTTCTCTTGTCCAATCCTTATATTCCGGCCCGTCTGCTCAGGCCCGGGTGAATGGGATACTATCGGGTCGGGTTGCCCTGTCGAATGGCACCCGTCAGGGCTGTCCCCTCTCCCCTTTATTGTTTATTTTGTCCCTGGAGCCGTTCCTTAATGCCGTCCGCCTCAATCCTTCCATTTTTACGTGTTGGGGACACGGACCATAAGGTAATGGCTTATGCTGATGATGTGCTCTGCATTTTGCAGAACCCAATAGACTCCATCTCTCATTTACTTCGAGAACTCCGTGCATTTCAGGTCGTTTCAAACTATAAAATTAATCTCCAAAAGTCGGAGGTCCTTGGGCTTGGCATAGCTGACTCGCTCCGTGCTCAGTGTGTTAATTCTTGCCCCTTCCAGTGGCGTTCGGAAGCCATCAAGTACCTGGGCCTTTATATTTCTCCCTGCCTGTCTGAGCTCGCCAACCTCAATTTCACCAGGCTCCTCCGCTCCATTGATTCTGATTTGAAAAAATGGTCCTTCCCCCATCTCTCCTGGTTTGGGAGGATGAGTGTGCTCAAAATGAACATCCTCCCCAGACTGTTATATCCCATTCAGACCCTCCCTATTTTCTTACCGAAGGCCTTTTTTAAGTCCTGTCATAGGACCTTCACGCGCTACGTTTGGGGAGGTAGGAAGCCTAGGCTCTCTTACTCCCATTTAACTAGGCCGAAATTGAAGGGGGGTATGGGGCTTCCTGACATCGAGCTTTATTGGATGGCCTCCCATCTTAGGCGCCTTGTGGAATGGTCCCTCTTTGTTCCCAAGCAGTGGGTTCATATTGAACACTCGTTATTCTGTCACCATATCTCTACTGTCCCATGGGTACCTGAACCGCTGCGAATTCCGCTCATCCCACGCCATCCGACTATTTCGCCTACCCTGAGGGTTCTTAAGCGGGTCTTATCTAGGGGGCACCTTCTTTCTCACCCTAGTCCTCTTACGCCCATTTCACACAACCCCGCTTTTGGTCCGGGCCTGTCCTCTGTATTGTCCGGCCCTCTGCTGCCGGATGGTGCCCACGTACTCCGTCTCCATCATGTGCTTCAAGGCTCCTCTGTGCGTCCTCTCCAGGATCTCTGTAAACTTCGTCCCATTCCTAAGCATTTCACCTTCTTTCATTTTCAGCTTCAACACTTTGTTTCCGACCTCCTCAGGGATCCCCGGGTCCTGCGCCCTCTTACGCCCTTTGAATCCTTGTGTGCTGCGGGTAGGGAGACCCCACATCTTCTATCTCTCCTTTATTCCGCTCTTTTGAACGCCACTTGTAAGCTTAAACCGTACTACTATAGTTTATGGGAACATGATTTAGGGGTACAATTTTCGGATCAGGAGTGGAATGATATCGCCTACCTGACTCATAGAGGGGTCATTTCCAGCAGGGCCCAGGAGTTAGCTTTTAAGATACTCACCCGTTGGTACCGGGTTCCGGCGGAACTACACAGGTTCCTTCCTCAGGTATCTCCGCTATGTTGGCGCTGTGAATCCCACACGGGCTCCTATGTCCACATATGGTGGGACTGTCCACTGGTGCATCCCTTTTGCTCCAGGGTGGCGGCGGTGATTAGGGAGGTTTGCGACCCTGACTACCAATTGTCGCCCCAATTGGTTTTGTTACAAACGTTCTCTTGTCGTGCACTTTCTTAATGCGGCCAGAGCCTTAATCCCTCAATTTTGGAAATCTCATTCCACTCCTCCGATTCAGGTTTGGCTTCAAAAGTTAGTTTTCATTTGTCACATGGAATATCTGGTGATGTCCTCCAGGGGCCTGGCGCATAGGCATGATTTGCGTTGGTTCCATTGGAAGGTTTTCCTTCTCTCTTCGCGTTTTTCCTCCATTGTGGGTGTTGATGCTCCCCCATCCATTTAATGACTTTGTATTGTCCCCTTTTGTGCGCCTATCGGACCTCTTTGACAAGTGACTTTTATTTTGTTTTTTATCACGTCGTTGATACCGCTCATGTGCTGTTCTGTTTTGTTTGGTTGTATTTTGATCTCTGTGAGTCTACATACTGAGGCAGTAAGCATACATTCACTGCCGGTACTTACCTGATCTTCACAAACCTTCATACAAAACCTATTTTTGTTTCTTTTCTTGAACCATGCTCTGTTACACTTACCTGTGTGTGATGGCTGTTGTGATTCTGCATATCTGTGTATTTGGGGTTTCGTCTCCTTCTGTCGCGCGGCCGTGTCTTCCACATTACATGTATTGTATTCATTGTATATGTTTCCAGTGACATTTACTCTGTACCATTCATTCCTGTATTTACTGCTTGGTTCTCTGTCATTGTGGTTCGTTTCAAAATAAACAGAATTGATAAAAAAAAAAAACAATAACCAGTGGCCTTGTGTCTACCTTATTGTGAACCAATATTAATATTACTTAAGTACATGAAAATGAAAGGGAAAAAACTAACTAAAATACATAGCATTGTTACAGTAGCAAAGACATACATTTATAATTAGATAACCAAACATAACTACACATAGTATATGATATAAGCAGAAAATTCATTACTATTAAGCCGAGAAGAAAAAAATAATACATGTTTCTCTATGGTCCCATTTACACAAATCCATATGCAAAGATATATGTCCCTACATACACATACATAATATACATACACATATACCTACACATGCACATACATCCCTGTTTCAAGTTTTTGTGCTTTTGCTATGACTTTTTTCAACTCTGATTGCCCACTAACTCATTTAGTGCACCCCACATATTATATAAAAACACAGCAGCAATGGCAGAGTACCACTCTGGATTTGTTAAGTCATAAGGAAGGTGGTCTATGTTAGATCTTCGGGCAAGCTGCAAAAGAAAATCCTGATTCATCTCCTGAGGAAGCCGGTTGTCCGGTGAAACGCGTTGAGAGAGAGAGGGATATATTGGGAAGTTCCTGCTACTGGACGGTGGACTTTCCTGTGCCTGGTTTAAAAGCTGATTACCTTGTACACAATTTTGTATATTTCATCTGTCATAAGTGCAATATTGTACCTTATCCACATGACTGAGTGATACTGTGCCATTGCTGCTGTGTTTTTATATTTTTTAGCTACAAAGAAATAAAGAATATTTATAGCGCATTTATGTCCTTGGAAATGTGAGTGCACTACTTACTTGCAATACTGCTAAGCCTCATTTGCATACAGAGTCACATTTTTTTTTTGTCAACAATTTCTTTTTTCCCCCATGTAGATGTGCGCCCCATTTGGAAGAGTTGCATTATGATCAGTCCAGGTCATGTCAATAATAAACGTTTTGTCTGTTTCCTTTACGATAGATTGATCACCTAGGAACATATCTAATCTCGAGTATGACAGATGGACCTTTGAGAAATGTATATAGTCTCGGTCCCCTGGTCTGAATGCTCTCCAGATATCATAGAGACCCAGATTCTTTCAGCAGATGTTGACATTTTTAGCTTGCTTTTCTTGATCTTCAGGACATTTAGCTCCTTTGGGGAACTGTTTATCCAGATTTGTATCAACCACCATATTAACGTCTCCTGCTAAAATCAAGTATCCTTGTTTTATTACCTCAATTTTGTTTAAAAAAAAGTCTCAAGAAGATAGCTGGAGACCTATTGGGTGCATATATGTTAGCTATGGTGAATTATTTCCCATTAAGATGACATATTAGTATAATGTATCTAGCTTCTAAATCTTCTTTATATACATTCTCAAACTTTAAAGCTTCTGAGATTAAAGTAACCACTCATTTTCTTAATTTTTATCTAAAGACGCATTGGCAGCTAGTTGGTAACCTCCAATTTTCATTTTCTCAATGTTGCCTTTAATCCAATAGGATTCTTGGATTAATGCAACATCAATATGATCCTTTTTCAAAGTTTTAGTTAAGATTGCTCTTTTGTAATTAGAGTTTAAGCCTTGGACATTTATGGTTATCCATTTAACCATAGATGTTCGACTCTCCCTGATAACTCAGTATGGCGAAACTCCCTATAACATACAACACAATGCAAAATGAACATATATTGGATTACAAACCACAGAAAACATATCAGAGGAGATGGTCCCATTCATCTCCTCTGTGTTCCTGCTTCCCCACAGAACATATAGCACAAGATTTAAGGCTCTAAAAGAGTCAGCCAGGGCCCCGTAATAACGTATCGGACTATCTAACAGCCTCTCTCAAGGGAAGTTAATAAATAGTTTTTCATGTAAGTAATCAGCCTATCATTAAGTGTCTTCTCTATGTATTCTGTATAATTAATTATATAGCTTTGAAGCCCTTCACCTCTCCCCTTGTCTATTTCAAGATAGCCTCTATGGTCTCTATGAGATAAACCTGTTCCTCCTTAGTACTGATCATAATATATCTGAGCTGTGTAGTACAATATTCCAAGAAGCTCAAATTTGGTTATGTAGACATGTCTTATAACGAGTTAATAGGTTACTTAACAGACCCATATTCTGTGAGACATTTAGTTATCTAATAGTTATGCCTAAATGTATATCATTTAAAATACTATCCACTAAAAAAAGGTGATTATACTTGTATGGTGAGGGAACTAAGGTTAAGGTGAACTAAAATATTAATTATTTGTATAAAAGGCCCTAACGTGGCGTATCTTCTTAGGTATTTAGAGAAATTTAATTGTCTGCAAAGACTCCTAAAATTTATATGGAAGGAAAAAAAACAAAAAAATAATTCTCTAGTGTGCAAAAGTAAATTTCCTTATGTGAGAGAGGGCCAATACAGTCTTTTGTTGTGTAATCATACTGACCTTAACTGAGACAACTGAGGCAGCAGTTTTATTAAATGTTAGTATGGGTTCCTTTGTGGCCTTCTTGATGAGTCATCAGTGCTCTCTTGGAGGAATTTTGATAGAACAGGTTCACCACTAGGAAAGGTTCACCACTATTGCAATTTCTATTTCTCTATTTGTAGATAATGGCTCACTGTGGTTCGTCAGGTCCCAGAGCCTTGAAAATGAGCACCGGCTGCCAGAGAGGAGGATTCAGGTCCCCTGCAGCGCTGCGGGGATCTGGATCTTAGTCTTGTAATTTGAGGTCTGATTAGAAGACAACCTCGAATATAAGTCAATAGTTATTTTTCAGAGTGTTTGCTCTGAAAAAACCTTGTCTTATAATCAAGCAATTACAGTAATTTGTTTGTCATAAATGTATTTAGATTGCAGCATCATGTGCAAGGCAGGTTCAAAAATCAATTAAATTTTGTTAATTGCATAACTAAGAGGGGTCATTATTTTTCACAAAGGGCCAAGTAAGGTTGTATTGTGTGTTTCCTTGTATACAATAAATCATTTAAAAACTGCACTTTGTGTTTTATCATTGTCTAATATTAAAACCTGATCTGAAACATTTGTGTGACAAATATGCAAAATAGAAGAAATTAGAAAGAGAGCTAATACCTTTTCACAGCACTGTAATATATGTAGTCCATGTTTTGTATTGTATAGATGTATTGTTTAGATGGCATTTTTATTCCATTGTATACAATGTCCTCAGGAAAAGCAAACAGACCATGTTGTTTTACTCCATCACCATTATTTCTGACCATGCTGTATTTCTGACAATTGGTATGACTGACAGCCTTCACCCTCACGGTAAGTTAAAATGTGTAAAATAGGATTTTGATAATTGTACTGTTTTTTTCTCCTTCATTTGCAACTTCTAGTTTAAAGAGACAGATAATTCCCCAGCCCACTAAAGAAGAATGCATGTTAGTCATGTGTGAGTACGTTGACATGAATAAAACAAACAAATATACCCCTTGGCGACAATTGAAGCGCTGGACACGTGATGGGGTTAAACGGGTTGAAAGTAGCTTTATTTTTGCAAATGGCGTTGCTGTAATGCCTTAATATCGGGTCATTTAGCTACTTAAAAAACTGCTGCAGGGGCCTGTGTGACTGTGCACCAGTGAAGAAACAACGCACACCATATACAATATGGCTGTGGCCACCTGCTCATCAATTGCCTCCTACACCTCAATGTCTATGCATTCAGTGATGCCGAAAACCCACACCAGGTTGCCCCATAGTGAGAGACATGTCTCACGAGATGCTGGCGCACACTAAAGCCTAAATGCATCTCAAGAAGGTCTGTCCAGACTCTCCTGAGAACCCTGAGCTCCCTTTGCAGGCACTGCATTCAACAATGCAAGTCAATGGATTCCAGGCTACTAATCACAATGTGATTAGTGAAATATACATATAACAAAGAAAATTGGTAAAAATAATTTTCCATTGATGTCACCAGGGAAGCCATCGAGTGCCAGCAAAATCATATATATATCTATCTAGATATATCTAGATATATCTATATAGATCTATATATCCGCAGCCTGATGATTCTTGCTATTAAGTGGCTGCTTGTAAAAAGTAAATTTCCTTATGTGAGAGGGGGCCTATTCACTCTTAATTTCAATCACAAAATAACTAAATTGTGTAATACTATATTCCGATAGATATGCGTGCACAATTGTGTAACATATCTAGTGAAACACTTATCATATAACAAAACTATCTTAAGGTATCTTAAGGTGTCTACTCTATATGTATAGTGAAACTTAGTTCATTTAAAGTTTAACCCGAAGTGTGAGTTAATCCTCGAATGTGAAGGGTGATGTCAGGAACTGGGTCCATACAGATGACTGTAATGACCCAGAGAGCCCAAAGATGGTGTTCAGGAGTTATTGCGCAGTAGCAGAGCACCTAGGGTTGTGCGACCACATACCAGGGTCCTGAAATAATAGCGGATGTTGTCCAGAACAAAGCAGAGCTTCTTACAATACTATATTGTGACATAATCCAGGCCCATGTGTATATCAGCTTGAGGATACAGCAAGTAGTGTATCCTGGCTATTAAATGGTTAAGCTTTTTACCCCTGATAGCAAACCTTCTCCTGGCTCAGACCTTTGTAGCAGGTTATAAAAGAGCAGGGAGGGGGCAGGGCAGAGGCTGCACTGGGACAGAGTGTTTGGAGACCTACAAGGTGGCGGTCTGCCTCTACAAACCCATACCTCCCAACATTTTAAAATGTGAAAGAGGGACACTTTTCTTTTTCTTTTTTTTTAAAATCTTGCAGAACTCACCAATACAAGCAATTGGACTTTAAAATGTTGCGCTTGCATCGCCACTTAAAACACGCTTCATTTTTGTCAGCACAGTCACGCATATAAAAAATAACCAACACATTGAATTGAATTCCCATGAGGCTCAGCCAGACATACTACTTCCATGATGCTGGCTGGGTGTCATGGGAAGTGCAGTAACAGTAAAGCTGCAGATGCTAGCTGCGAACAAAAATTTCCATGATTCTCAGCCAGCCAGGTGTCCACCATAATGTTGGCTGAGCATCATTGGAAGAGTAGTCCATAGCAGCAGGGATTTTTTTAAATGAAAAAAGGCTAATGTTAGCCTCCCTCCCAGGACTCTTACACACACCTGCCCATAAACACACATATACACATACACTGCCTTTACACACACACCTGCCCATAGACACACCTAT
The DNA here is from genome assembly GCA_009364415.1 of Spea multiplicata. NCBI lineage: Eukaryota > Metazoa > Chordata > Amphibia > Anura > Pelobatidae > Spea > Spea multiplicata. The sequence continues at coordinate 5,608 of VKOC01020968.1, read as the reverse complement.
ACACATAACTGCTTTACACACACACACACACACACAACAACCGTACACTGCATTTTAACACACACATATACACATACACTGCCTTTACAAAACACACATACATGTACCGCTGCCCTTACACACACATATACATGTACACTGCCCTACACACACCTGCCCATAAACACACACATATACACACACACACTGCCCTTACACACACATATATACGCGTTCACTGCCCTTACACACACATATACACATACCCTGTCCTTACACATACACACAAACACATATACACATACACTGCTCTTACACATACATATACACGTACACTGCCCTTAGACACACACACATATAAATATACACTGCCCTTACACACACACACACACACATGTACACTGCCTTTACACACCTAATACATATACACTGCCCTTACACACCAGCTAACAAATACCTATAGTGCTCTTACACACACCGGCCCATACCCACACACACAAGCTTACAAACACATACATACACATATACTGCCCTTACCACCCTTTCTCCCCATTTCTTACCTCTTCCACCGTCCTTCATCCTTCTGCCTCCATCCTGTATCCTGCAGTGGTGTAAGGGTAAATATATCAGAGGAGACCGGTATGCAAGCCACGGTTAGGATCTCCAGTAATTCAGCAAAGTCCGTTTAACAAGCAGGGTCAGGGTCTCCAGAAATACAGCAAAGTCTGTATTACAAGCAGGGTCAGGGTCTCCAGAAGTTCAGCAAAGTCTGTATAACAAGCAGGGTCAGGCTAATAATAGCACAGAACAAAATGGGAACGCTCAGAGAGAAACTATACCAAGTGCCCAGCAGCAGAAACTGGGTTTTGAATGTTCTGGTGACATCATCGGGAGCACGGGTGGCCCCCACCTTCCTGAAGCAGAGAAAAGGGAGGCGGAGATCGCGCGCCAGCTAGTGCAGCGTGTACATGGTGGAGGACCAACCTATGGGTATTCAGGTAAGTTAGAGCGGGTCGGTCGTCGCATGGTTCCTGACAGGTCCCCCCCTTAAGGCGTGGACTCCGGACATGCAAAGGTTTCAGACGATCGGGATGTCTGACATGAAAAGCTCGAACCAACGCAGGAGCATGCACATCCTTTGCCAGTTCCCATGACCTATCCACTGCCTTGTATACCTTCCAGTGAATGAGATACTGGAATTGCCACTTGCGGATTCTAGAATCCAAAACCTCCTCCACCTCATACTCTTCTGCACCTTCCAAATAACAGGTTCCGGGGCGGAGATCTGTCTTCCCGAGAAACTATTTTCAACCCATGGCTTTAATAAAGATACGTGGAACACTGGGTGTATCTTCGTGGTGTGTGGAAGACGTAAATTGATGGCTAATGGGGTGATAATTTCGTAGATGGGATAAGGACCCACAAATTGAGTACCTCTGTTAGATTCAAAATTCTCGGGCAAACCATGAAGTCTGAATATGTCACGAGTGAATAGGGTAGCCATTTCGACAGCAGAAGGAAGCCTGACAGATGGAATGAAATGGGCCATCTTAGAGAAACAGTCCACAACAACCATCAGGGTAGTAAACCTTTAAGAAGGAGGTAAGTCCTTAACAAAGTCCATAGAAATGTTTCCCCAAGCTTTCTCTGGAACTGGGAGTGGTTGAAGAAGACCTGCAGGTCTAGAGTGCATGTCCTTAGCCTGGGCACATGTAGTGCAGGAGGATACATAAGATTGGATGTCTTGCTCTATCTCAGGCCACCAGAAGGAGCAGTTTATAAGGTCTTTGGTAACCCGAATACCTCCATGTCCAGCAGGTGGGATATCATGATGAAGCTGCAGGATCGGGCGGAACAGAAATCTTTTGGTGGTGGTAGTATAATCCTGGGCGATAGGTGATGTGAAGCTGGAAACGTGAAAAGAAGAGTGTCCATCTGGCCTTCCTGGGTTGCAGACGTCTGGCTGAACGCAGATATTAGAGATTTTTATGATCTGTGAACACGATGATGTGGTGAATTGCTCCTACGAGAAGATGTCTCCACTCCTCCAAGGCCAATTTAATAGTAATTCAATTCAATGAACCATATCTGTCCATTGGATCTCTGCTAGTCCAACTAATTTACTGCTGAACAAATTCCCCAATACCTCTGTGTTTATCTAAAGTCTCTGTTAATGTGTGAATTGTGCTTTTGTATTTAGAAGTCTGTGTTAGCTTCATTAATGCCTGAGGAAGCGACCTAACAACTTGGTCTCGAAAGCTCGCAATCAAACTCTCAGTTAGCCAATAAATGGTATCATTTTAACTATACTTTTCTCTTGTTTTCTCAACGGCTAACACGGTACAAAACCTTTTTATCATTTTAATGTCTCAAATGCAGATTGTGCAGCTGGAGTCCAACGAAAAGCAGAGTGTTTGTAGGTAGTCAATTAGTCAAATATACATATAACAAAGAAAATGCGGTAATCGGCTGGATAACCTTTGAAAAGTCTCTAAAAGTCTCTAATTTATAAAAAAAAAGATATAGAATGTAACGCACTCACTTGACTGGAAGCAGTTGCAATATGCCTGGGTGCTAACAATCCAAAAAGTATATACAGCAAATAAAGTTGATGCACTCAGCAGGTCTTCTTTTTAAGAAAAGGCCAAGGTTTAACAGCTAAATGGTCTGCTATCAAATTATATATTTTTATTGATAACTGTACACAGTGCAGCTCGACTTAACAGATATTAAATACAACATTACACAATACTGTAAAGATGATGAGATTCTATACACTGATGAAGAAAGTATTTTATTCCAGGATAATGATTAGTGTATGTTTACCTCAGAGTAAACATGCTGTACCCTGTAATACGCTGAATTTAATGGCTGCAATTGATAAACCTGCTATGTTATGAGAATCTGTGTGTATTTCCGTGATGTTAACCCTCCATGTAATTGTGTGCTTTGTCAGCAGGAAGTGGTTGGTGCGTCTGCTATCCTGTCTAAAAAATACAGTGGTTTTGCTGTATCTGTCTCTCTCTGCCCATGTGAATGCATATATGGTTGTGTACCCTAGTGCAATAGAGCACATTATATCTGTTTGATAGAGCATGTGAGTGCATAACCAGGTCTGTGCAAGGTGTGGTAAAACATTAAGTATCTGATAGAGAGAGTGTGTAGCAAAATTGCCTGTGTGTTTGTTTGGGGTTAGAACTGTAGTATACATCAACATTTACTGGGATTACGAGTGTCTGCTTTGTTTAGGTAAATGGCTTTATTTTGTTCAGTCTCGTAGACTTTGCGATGCTTCATATTGGTTAATGCTTTAGTAGATCGGTTGTGTCACAACTCTTCCTGCTGCAATGTATATCGTTGTCTGTACCCTGACATTGTTCATTTTAAAATTAAAAACCAGGAAGGAAACTATTCTTTTACAAAATTAATCAGAGATTTAACTACAACCTCTTTCAAGTACAGGACACTAGTAAGCTGATATTGTTTTTATTATTATTATTATTATTTTAGCTAAGTTTTTCTGTTGTGGCAAAGACTGCATGTCCTAACTGTGTGGGTGCGGTAGTAGCCAGTGCACAGCATGTCCCTAAGGACGGAGCTCCTCAAGTCGGTTTGGTATGCCTTTACATCGCTGGACACAGAAAAGAGTGGGAAAGTTTCCAAATCCCAGCTTAAGGTGAGCCAAACTATAGCATATTTGTTGTACAAAGTAGATAATTAACAGACTTGGTCAGAAAAATCAAGGGTAAATTATAAAGTGATCTTAAACATTATGTGAACAAGGGATTAGCAATGGTGTCAAATGTTTCATTTGGGGTTTGAAGGAAGGATGAAAAGCCAGCAACTGGTATAGCTTCCATTTCCATTAAAAGTGTTGTGTGTTTAATAGGTGTATAACACAAGTAGTAGAGGGCAATATGTTGGCCCAGCATGCCTATTGGTAGTTAAAAGATATTCCTTGGCATGGTTTTACAGATTTTTGGTGGGCTTAATTCTGTCTCTGGAAAGACTCTTACATAAGGCAACAAGGTAGAATATAGGATTTTTGTTCTGTCAGTTGTTTTGTACAGTTCATGTCTATAGCTTTACTATCTATTCTTTCAAGAGGTCATAGTCTAATATTAAAAGGTTAAAGGCTTAGATGTAATGTGAGAGGCTCCACTTCGTAGATTAGTGAAGCCCTTGCAGAAGGGTTATATCATACTACAGTGTGGTAATTTAATCCTGCATAGAATAGAAATATTGCTATCCTGCATACTAAACAAAAGCCTCTTTAATCATCAGGGGCATCCCACGTTATTCGCACTGAATGTTATTTAGTAACTAAAATATTGTGTAAATTTCCAGGTAGACTCAATGTTACATGCTATAATGGCTAATGCAAGAGAGAGAGTGACATGGTAAAGTTAGCAGCCAATACATGTGTGCAAAAGTGTCTCATTTAAAAGGTTCTGGAGGATCATTGGTATTTTATGTTGATTATGATTATGTTGTTTGTAATGTATATGCATAGTCTGTGTTTCAGGTTGATATAGTGAATGTCCATTTATGGGTAGATAGGATGCATGTGCTAAAGCTCTGTTGACGCTTGCTTTATTGGAAGAACCTCTGTAAGCCACCTTGTCCAATTTGAATCATATATTTTTAAATGTATAATTCAGCTGCATAGAGCTGCCTGGTGCATGTATGTTTTATTTTACACAGTTGTTCTACAGCAGGAAAACCTCAATAGAGCAGGAAACAAAGGAGGTGAACGGAAGTGGTAAGAGAGGGGAGAACTGTAAGACTACACAACAATGTCTATGGTGTCAGCTGTCCTGTTTTCTTCATTAAGAATATTGAAACATCAAACTTATTTGCATTATTAGATAAAGCTGTGTAAATTCGTCAACATCTGTTCTGTTCGGCCCTGTTATAACGGTATATCTGAATAGTGTGTTACGTTGTAAAGTGCGCACTTCTTGTCAAACTGTGACTCGTGCTTTTCTCTTTGACAGGTGCTATCCCACAACCTGTATACCGTACTATGTATTCCCCATGACCCAGTGGCTCTGGAAGACCACTTCCGTGATGATGATGATGGTCCTGTGTCTAGTCAGGGGTACATGCCATATCTCAACCAGTATATACTGGACAAGGTGCGAAATTCCTTCTATGCATAGATTCTGTCATCCACCTAACATTTTTAGGCTCACATTTTTAGAACACTTGTAGAGTAATAATAAATAGTTTCGAAATTACCTTAACTGGCTTCTATATACATAGATATACAAATACACATACAAACCAGAAAAAAACATGAGGGAGTATTTTTGGAAAAGTACAGTTATCTTGAATAATAATAAATAAGCCTTTGCTAAAAAGTGATTGAATTAATAATACACATGAAGTAGCCAAACTAATGCTTTGTGAACAACAAGCTAAATGTTTCAACAGCTGGAAAAGCTTTCTAGCCGTTAAATCTGTTATGTGGGGCAAGAGTTGTCACTGTAGACGTGCAGTCACTAAGCGCAATTTAGGACACAAGATAGGGCTGAGGGTAGAAAAAAAGGGGCTAATTATAAAACGCTACGTATACACTCTATGTGTGTGTGTATAATATATATATATATATATATACATATGTATA